>JAHESH010000088.1:0-125560 GCA_020826765.1 Teratosphaeria viscida
AGGAGTAATAGTATATATTAAGAGGAAAGTCTAGGCAGTCTAGGTAGAGAGTCTAGGTAGAGTAGAGTAGAGCGAGATAACGTAGGGATACTTAGGATAAGGTCCTAATAATTAGATATTAAGAAGATATAATAATACTTGCCTAGTTATATATTATTTAATACCTAAGAGTAGTAGGTAGGAAGTAGTAGTCGAATTATAGTAGTCGATTTTGTAGAATTAATTAGAGGCGTAGTAGAGAATGCGCCTATATCCTCTAGCAAATAAGATTGCATCTTTAGACTATATAAGCTTAGCGGATTAGGAAGAAGTACAGAGTCTTTTAGGTAGGAGGAGAGCAGAATAATAGGAAAGTAGGGGAAAGGAAAGTAGAGGAAACTATAAGGTAGTAGGTAGGAGTAATATAAGTAATATAAGATAGAATAGATAGGATACTATAGAGAATAATAGTCGAATTGTCGAGTTTGATTTAGAGAATTAATTAGAGGCGTAGTAGAGAATACGCCTATATCCTTTAGCTAATAAGATTACGTCTTTAGACTATATAAGCTTAGCGGACTAGGAAAAAGTATAGAGTCCTTTTAGTAGGAGGAGAGTAGAATAGGAGAGTAGAAGAAACTATATATACTATCTCTCCTACTTTATAGAAAGATATAGCGAAAGTTAGAAAATAATATAAAGATACTCTACTAATTCTATTATATAATGTTTTATATGTATATAAGGGTAGATAGGAGTATTATCTAAGAAAGTAGAGTAGGGAGAATAAAGTTTAAAGCTAGAACTAATTAGAGCTCCATATAGATCTATATAGAATCTCTTAGCTAATTAGACAACGGCTTAAGATATACGAATAGCGGACTAATTAACTCTACGCCTTTCTATAGTATAATCGAGGCTAGCCCTAACCCTAAACAAGCCTATAGTAGATTACCTTAGTAGGCTCTATATCCTTTATAATAAAATTGTCGTAGGTAAGCTATTTACTATCCTAGTTAGACCGAACGCTAAATATCTTACAAATAATCGCGTTCGCGTAGTCTATATAGATAAGGTTAGTAAGATATTATTTGTTACTCCTACTACTTAATTAATTAACGTCGAGTTTAATAAGTTAGCCCTCTATTATATTCTCTTATATAAGCTTAATATCTATATTGTCGATATCGATCTATATAGTAACTTTAACCTCTACTACGCCCTCGACCTCTTTAGCGCCGCGGATATAATCTATAGGCTTATTAGCCTTATCTATAATGTCGTTAAGTTTATACGCCGACCGCTAGGTATCTCTACTACCTAAGGCGTAGTTAAAGATTACCTTAGTAGGCTCTATATCCTTTATAATAAAATTGTCGTAAGTAAGCTATTTACTATCCTAGTTAGACCGAACGCTAAATATCTTACGAATAATCGCGTTCGCGTAGTCTATATAGATAAGGTTAGTAAGATATTATTTGTTACTCCTACTATTTAATCGATTAACGTCGAGTTTAATAAGTTAGCTCTTTATTATATTCTCTTATATAAGCTTAACGTCTATATTATCGATATCGATCTATATAGTAACTTATATATAGTAGTTATATATATAGGTTACTTATTATAGTATATTATATATACCTATAGTAGATAGGATCTATATAATATAGGCTATCTTCTAGCTAATCTAGTAGGTACAGCTAATCTACTATATTAGAGACGTATTACTTATTATATCTATAACAACGTGTTAGAAGTAGTTATCTTAGAGGTTTATTAACTCTTATACTAATTTCGTATTAAGTACTAGGATACAGATAGTACTACCTTTAGTCTTAAATATCTCTTTAGTAGAAATATATATAGTATTAGTTATACTAGCGTAGATAGAGTAGAATTCGATATCTAGAATAGCTAAGAGGACTTCGGCGTAGTATATAGTAATAGGGTACGTATACTAAATAATTAACTTCTACCCTCTTAGTATAACTATATTAGTAAGAATATAGGTATAGGCTACGTACTTCGCGGCGTTAGTATAGATATAGAATACTATAGCGCCTTAGTTAGTTAGTATCCTATAATTTATAGCTTCGAGGGTATCTAACTAGATCTTAGTAAAGCTACTAATATAACTATATCTACTATAGTAGATATTAGTAAGTCTATCTATATTAAAAAGAAAGTAAAAGTTAGGCTGGTTTTTTATTTATATATAGGTATAATAACTTATATCTTATAGACCTTATTAGCTAATAAGACATTCTAGCGATTATAGTTATAACTAATAAGAGGGTAAGTAGACACCTAGGCTAGATAATAGTAGCCTATATTAGAGCCGTAGAATCTAGTCTCGTCCTTATTATCCTCTATAGTAAATAATAGATTCGACTACTTAATAGCGTCTAGATTAGTGTTTATAAAGGCCTCTACGAAGTAGGAGATATAATACTTAATATATATTATACGCTATCTAGGAATATTACGAGCGACAATAAGTTCGCTAATTAGTATCTCTATATAGCTACCCTTACTATAGCGGAACATATACGTAGTCTATATAAAGAGAAGTAAAGCTATAGTACTAGAGTCTAGGTTACTATTATAATTAATAGTAAGATTAGCTTTCTAGATAGTATCTTCGATAAGGTAGTAATAGTTTAGCTATTATATAAGAAGGACTTTTAGAATATTACTATCGTATTAGGTATAGAGAGCCTAGGTATAATCGTAGTATAATTAGAGTAATAGTAGGTTCTTCGATAGCTCTTCCTTATCTAAAGTCTTACTTATATACTTATATACAAACTTTAAGATACTATTAATATCCTTAGCTATATTCTTAATAAATGTAGCGCTAAGTAGGATATACTTAGTATCTAGTTAGCAGACTATACTTAATTACTTAGTAGGGTTTACTAAGCGATAGGCTTCGTCTACTATAACTATACTAAATAAGGTTTTAGAGATCTAGTTAAAGACAAGCTACGCTTACTTATTAATAGGCTCGTCTTCGTCTATTTCGGCCTCCTTATTATTATTGTCGTCTATATCGTCTCTATTATTAGTATCCTTCTATTAACGAGACTTATATAGTATCGTATATATAGACCTAGAGTTAGAAGGCTAGACTACGCGTACTAGTAACTAGTATATAGTTAGAAGTCTAGTACGTAAGGTCTTAGGATTAGATTTATTAGCCTCCTTTAGCTAGCCTTATAGCTCCTTAAGGCTACCCTTAATCGCTACTTTCTTCTCCTCCTTAGAGGTACTATTTGTAATAAGGCCTTATACGTATATAGAGACTATACAAACAAGGTAGAGGTTGTAGCGGAGATAATAGACCCCTATCTATATAGATTAGTAATCTTAGAGAAGGAAGAGATCCCTCCTCTCGAGAAGAACCCTCTTTTATAGAAGAATCTCCCCTCTCTTCGACTCTCGTCTAACTAGAAGTAGGTCCGATAGAGAATCTAATTCCTTCTTAACTACCTATAGTCTGTAGGAGGTAAGGAGTAGAGAACTACCTCTCGGGGCTACTAGCGGACCGCCTCTAGTATAGCGAGATCCTTCCTTCGGCCGAACTACTAGCGGACCGTAGGTAGTATATATATATATTAACCCCTTATAGACCGCCTATAGTATAGACCTAAAGAACCCCCTTAGCCCGAGTCTTATACTATTACTACTAAGGCTATATAACGTTCTAAGTATAAGGTTTCTAGGATTACTAGTCTCTTATATAAAAGTCTTCTAGTTATTACGCTAAGTAGTAATAGTATTTAGTAGGAGAATAAGGTAGAAAGAGCGGTATTTCGGTAACTAGCTATTCTAGGTAGTATAGGCGTCGTAGAATTTAGTATTAACTATAATTAAATAGTTAGTATATAGTCTAAAAGATAACTAAAATCTAGGCTAGTTTTTCGATTCTAAAAAACGGAAAAACTAGCCTAGACCCTAGTTTATTAGAATAACTAAAATCTAGGCCTAGATTTTAGTTCTAAAAAACAGGCCTAGATTTTAGTTTATTAAATAGTTAGGGTATATATATATACGTTTATATCTTTAGTAGATAGAGGACTATTATAAGATTTAGTAAACGCTTTATATACTACGGCCCTTACTATAGCGTACCGCTAGTAGTATATCGATAGGTCTATATTATACTTCTAGTAGTAGTCGTCGAAGTCTTTCTTTATAATAAGATAATTCTAGATAATCGCGTAGAAGGTAGAAAGAGTCTTTCTAAGACCTACTTTGTCTATAAGAAGTACCTATCTAATCTTACTTATAATACGCTATATAATATAGTAGATAATAGCAGGCTACTATACCTTTAACTCTAGACTATAATACTTAGCTATAAACGAACTCTTATTCTTAGCGATTATAACTTCGAGGTCTAGGCCTTCCTTAATTATTATCTATAATACGCTACTAGTATACTTCTTATTCTAGCTAGTAGATAGTTAGAGAAAGCGACCTTATATAGTCGACTCTATATATTCTTATAGTAACTCTAGGTCGTTAACTATTACGTTATTTATCTATAGGAAAAATGTCTTGTCTTAGTATAGTCTTTCGCTATAAGGTACACCCTATATAAACGAAACATTACCTACTACAATTTTAATCTATTCTGCCTTCTCTATAGAATTAGTTAGCGCTAGCGAAATATAGTCTAGTAACATCTTACTAATAATACTCTTCTTCTTATTAAATATTTGTTCTTTATATTATTTGTTTTATATATTATTATTACAAATAGGTTACGCGAACTAATTAAGGAGGACATCTATATCTAGCTAGGTAGACATCTTATCGAGCGCGCGTATACTAGCCTTATATCTCTACCTCTATTCTATAGACATCTATATACTCGCCTAGGATAAGAAGATAGGGGGGATCGTAGGGTTATTATACTCTTTTAACTTAGTCTTACTATAATAGTTAGAGAACTATATCTTTTAGAAGAGAATAGTATAGTAGAGATCCTTAGGCTCCTAGTCGAAGATCTTACGGTAGTCTTAGTTACTATTATAGGGACTAGAAAAGATTGTCTTAACGTCGAACTAGGTGCTATTCTTAATATACTCCTTTATCTTATAGGCGAAATAAAGGATCGCGAGATAGAAGTTATTATTATTATCTTTATACTCCTTCTTACTCTCGCTATTAATATTAGCTTACTTAATAGACCCTTACTTTATACCCTTAAATATTATAGTAATTTTAATTGCTAGTAACTTACTATCCTTTTTACTATATAGGATCTTTTAGATAGTATTATTATCTAGTATACGTATATACTATAGCAAACGTTAGTATATATAGCTAGTTCGAATAGATAAAAAACAGGCTAGTTTTTAGTTCTTACGTAAACTTAAAATTTAGGCTAGTTTTTTATCTCTATTAGTTATATTACTAGAGTTAGGTATACTTACGTTTTTCTATATAGCTAACTAATCGAGAGTAGACAAACACTCTATAACTAGATTACGTAGCTCGATCCTATTCTTAAAGTTAAGATAGCCTATAACCGACCTAATATTAAGATTTCCTAGTTCGATATTTATAATAAAGACAAAGTATTCTAGTATAATAGATTTCCTAAGTTACTAGCACTCGGCTTATTTAATGTCCCTCTTCTTTTATAGGGCTTACTCTTATCCTTTACGACTTAATACGAGCTTATTAGAGGTAAGGCTAATAGGCGTATTAATATAATCTATATTCGCTTTATAGGTAGCCCTCTACTTAGACCTTATAGTCTTCTTTAGCGTTTTAGCCTTCTTAGTTTCTAACTACTAATTAGTTTTAAGCAAATTTTGCCTTAGTTCGTCTATTATTATATTTATAATATCTAGCGTATATAGTAGAGTTTTATTATTATACTTATATCTCTTACTAGATAGAGTCCCTACTAACGCGTTAGGATTAGAACGCTTTACTATAGTAGAGACAATATAAGCGTCTAGTTAACAAGATCTATTATAGTAGTAGATCGATATAAGTAAGTAGAGAGAGTAGGTAGTACTAAAAAGAACTTAAAATCTTGGCCTAGATTTTAGCTAAGTTATAGATTATAAAAGATTAGAAGGATTATTAGTAGTTAGAAGTTAAAATATAATTAGCGAAGAGCGCTAATATACAAGCGTCTATATACGTATATATTACTAGGTAAGTCGCATATAACGTATATAATAGACGTAAAGGCTAGAGATATATTACTAAGTCGTACGTAATAGAGGTAAAGGCTAGCGTCCTAAGATTTATATATATTTTTAGTATATATATTAGGTTATACGCCTATATATTACTAAGTCGTAGTTATATTACGAAATCGTAGTTATATTACTAAGTCGCATATAACTTATATATAATAAAGGTCGTCGCTTATAATAGAAGTAAAAGCTAGGGTCCTAAGATTTATATAGTAGAAGTAAAGTATATATATAGGAGATAGTACGTACGTCTAATTACTTCGCTATATTATATAGGCTAGAACTAAAATCTAGGCTAGTTTTTCGGTTATTAGCGTAGTATATATACTATACGTCTACTAGGTAAGTATAATATAGTATTATATCTAGACGAGGCGCGATTATAATATACGTAGGTATATCTACTTCTAAAAATCTTAAGTATAGTATATATATATAGTATTATAGTTACCTAGCTAGTAAAGAGTATATATCTAGTATATAATTTGTTATGTAGTATATAAAATAAAAGCTAGTATAGTTTTTAGTTCTTCTATAGCAATAAATAGAAAGTAAAAAACTAGCCTATTTTTTAGTTCTTCTATAGCGATAAATAGAAAGTAAAGAACAGGCTAGATTTTTAGTTCTTATATAGCGATAAGAACTATCGACGAGTCTAATAGTCTAACTATATAAGGGAGATAGCTAAGTAAAATCTAGGCCTAGTTTTTATTTAATTATATAGTCGATTAGTTAAGGCTAATATATGACAATAAGCGAGGTTATATATTTAGAAAGTAAAATCTAGCCTTTATTTAATTATACGGTCGATTAGTTAAGGCTGATTTATAATAACAAGCGAGGTTATATATTAAGAAGGCAAAAACTAGCCTGTTTTTTAGTTCTTCTATAGCGATAAATAGAAAGTAAAAAAGAGGCCTGTTTTTTAGTTCTTCTATAGCGTTAAGAACTAGGCTAGTTTTTGATTTATATAATGTTAGTTATATATAACGTTATATAGTAAAGAGAATTACTAGTTATAATAGATGTAGTTTTACTAGTAATCTTAGTATATAGAGTTTTCTTCTTAGAAATACTATTACTATAGTTCTTACTCTATATAAATATTATTACTATAGTGCTTACTCTTATATATATTATTATATACTTATTAGTTAGATGTTAGTAGATTATTAGGGTAGATTATATAGTATAGCTAATTAGGTACGAAGGTATCTAGTAAGTATCTAAGCTACGTAAAGCTATATAGATTAGAAGTTATAGTTTTAGGTATAATTACGTAGGATGTTTTTAATATAGGGAGGGATGTTCTAATATCTTATAATAAGTCGGCGAATAGTATTAATCGTAGCATCTACGTATAGAATATATAGGAGGTTAGCTAGGGCTTCTAGGAGTAGTATAGACATAGGGTTAGTTATAGATAGGAGGTATTATATATATTAGATAATAAGGCGGATAGTAGTCTTCTAAGGTACTATATAGTATAGTATATCGCTATTAGCGACTAGTACTATTAGGGACGCTATAATTAGTAGTAAGCGAGTTATATAGGTAAGGTTAGTATAGGTAGTCGATTATAATATAGCTGTCGTAGTAGTCGCTCGTAGGATTAGGTCCGTAGCGTAGTTATAAGGCTTAGTAGCTAAAGCAAGTTCTAGAGTAGTTCTATCTACTAGCTTAGAGGAAAAGTTACTAGTAAAGGGATCTTTACTATTAGAAATATCCTTATTATCTATCTCTATAACGCTAGAGCTATTAATCTACGCGTTATTCTTTCTATATATAGCTGTCCTTCGCTCTAATATATACTACCTCTACTCTTATAGTTTGCTACTTATCTCTCTAGTACTAGAGCTTTAAGCGCTCTAGTTATATCTTCTTTATATAACTATCTTACGCTATAACCTACGCTACCTCTACTCTTATAGTTAACTACCTATCTCTACTATACTAGAGCTTTAAGTACTTATATTATTTCCTAGCTCTTACTTATTTGTCGGATACTCTATAGTAGACGCGTTAGAGCACTCTATATCTATACTACTAGGATATTATTTAGGCTTTAACTTATATCTAATAAGAATTTCCTTCTATTAGGTAGCTATAATACGTTTTACTATATAATAGTTAGGGCGCTTATATATTAGATTAGGCTTACTATTAATAGCCTAGATAGAGTATAACTAGATTCTATTAGTATACTATATAGCCTAAAGGTATATAATATTAGATATGTCGATATAGTAATTATTATCCTTCGCTATAAAGAGGATATATTAATAATTGTCCTAAGTAAGTAGGCTCTAGGCGCTAGGGCTAGAGAGTATTATATAGAACTATACTAGTAGTTATTAGAATCTATAGAGTACTTCCTATAGCCTCCTATTATCTTTCTCTAGGTTCTAGTCTATATAGATAGTAGGGAGTGCTACTAGCTATTATACTATTCCTTTTATAGACTTATAGATATAGGACTTCTCGTACTATAGGACGTAGGTAATAAGGCTAGCTCTTATAAGGTAGAAGCTAATCCGACCTTAGAATATAGAGGCCTAGTCTTCGCTATATATAGTATAGATAGCTTCGTAGCTCTACTAAAACTATTAGCGCTATTTATACGACAGGCCTTAGTCCTAGCTACTATAGTCGTACCTATTATTCTAGTTAAATAGTAGGCCTAAGCGCGACTTAAGATTAGTAGAGAAGCTTATAACCCTACGATTACTTATAACCCTCTAATTCCTAGAGCCTTATAATATAGCCTAGTTTTAAGCCTTACCTATAGGGTATAAAATAACTAGATTATATCCTAGAGCGCGCTTTATAATACTATAGGACAGACTATACTAGCTACGGGCCTTAGCTAGAAAGAGTCGATTAAGACTAATTAACTACTTCTTTATAAGAGTATAGAGAATATAATTATAATATAAGAAGATATAGGTACGCTAGAGTAGCCTAGTAATAGTCCTTATAAACGACGATAATATTCCTAGTTACTCCTAGTATAGCTAATTTCTCTAATAGTAGTCTATTACTATAAACTATAGCTATATTCTAATTAGTAGTAGGTATAAGGTAATATAGGCGTCCTAAAACTTCTTAAACTTCGTACTAAGTAGAATATAAGTATTATAGCTAAATTGTTTAAAGTACTATCTATTAATAAAAATAGTTTATTATAGAATAAGGGGTTTAAAATATATAGTACTCTAGTTAAATATATCGTATAGTAACTAAAGTATACTAGTCGTCTTAAATAAATTTATAAGACTAAGGCTACGCTAGAATAATAGTTAGTTAATAAGTAGATCTAGATTATTGTTATTAATAGCGAGCTCTTCTTTATAAGCTCTTATATAGATAGTACTATAAGCGGCTATCTACTAACTAGTATTAGCCTATACTTTATTAGTATCTAGTACCCGCGTTTTATTATAGCAGTAATATATTTCTTTCGCGAAGTAATTATAATTAGAGAAGTCGCTACTACTAATTAGGTTCTCGATTAGAGGGAAGAGTATACTTAGTATAGATATATAGGCAAGCTAGTCCTCTTTTAATAGCTTAATACTATATAGCGTTAATAGCACACTATATATAGTACCAAACTATCGTTAGAAATTATACTATAGCTACGAAATAGCATCCTACTTTCTAAGATAGAAGAATAGTATATAGTAGTTATTATCTATAATAGTAGGCTATATATTAATAAGATTATTATTATTAGTAAGTTAATTAAACAGCTCCTATAAGATCTAATATTCCTAACAAACTAGAAAGATAGTACGCTAGTCGCTAGTCTAGTATAACATATAGAGGTAGTTAAAATAATTAGTCGTAAGGGCTAAACTAGAAATTACGCGGCATCGAAAGTTAGTATTATATTAGAGGCGAGACTATCGATACTAATATAGTTCCTATTAGTATACTATAGTAAGACTAAGGTTCTAGTATATAGGCTCTCTAAATATTAGTAGGCTTAATTTGTCTAGGTGTGTCTAAATATCCTTCTTAGTTATATACGCCTATATATATACTAGTCTGCCCTCTTATATAGTACTCTTAGCTAGTAGGTCTACGCGAACTAACCTCTTATCTATAGTACTATACTACTAGAAATACTATACGCGTTAGATACTACGACTAAATCTACTTATATTAGTAGTATTATATACTACTTTATATACTACTTTATATACTAGTATAAGTAGTATACTATTAGTACTTATAGTAGTATCCTCGTACGCGAGATTAAGATATATATACGCTAGGTCGACATACTTACGACAAAATCTCTAATTTAGGTCGTAGTTATATAAATTACGAAGCTATCTAATATTACTAGTCTACTACTAAAGCTTCCTACTATAGTTAAAATATATAAGTTTTAAGTATTATACTATTCTAGTCTAGCGTTATTAAGTTTCTACTTAATATAGCTCTATATTTTATAATAGAGATTATATTAGTTAACAAATTTATTAGGGAGGTCGTATTTTAGTTCGATAAGTAGCTAATTAGCGTTAGTAGTAGATTATATTTGTTAGGTATAGCTTTAGAAATATACTTCGTTATATAATCGAAAGTAGTAGGCAAGTAGGGTCTTATATCTAGAAGATTAACTATATATCTCTTATATTATAGGTATAAACAATAAATCGATCTACTCTTCTTAGTACTAAGTAGGCATAGATAGTTGTATAGCGCCTAGTTTAACTTTAGGAGGCTATAGAAGTAATAGGAAGAATACTATAATAGAATACTCTCCTAACTTCCTAAGGTACGCGTACGCTACTTTATATAGTCTCCTCTTTATCTATAGAACATAAAAATACTAGTCCCTAGTAATTATATAACTAGGCCCTAATAAGTATAAGCTATTAATAGAGTTATAAAATGTACTAAGAGATTTAAGTATAACGACCTTACTATCGAGATTATAGGTACGTTCGAACTAGATTAGTAATCTATAATATAGTATATATAACTTATAGAGTAAGAGTTTTAGTCGCGTAGTAGATATAGTTATAGTAGGAGTACTATAGTATAATAAGCGCTATTTGTCTTTAGGCTAGGCTCTATAATCTATAAATAGTATACGACTTTAGTCTAGTAGTATATTAGGCGGATTTAGGCGTAGTAAATTTATAGAGAAGTACTTATAGATATAAGCGATATCTTATCTAGTACTATAGTCTTCTTTTAAATATCTAAGGTATATAATAGCCTCTTTATAGTCGTAGCTATATAGATATAGGCTCTATTTTATTAGAGCGGTAGTATAACTAATAGTAGTATACTAATTAGTCTACGCTAGTATAGTATCTACTTCGCCTTCTATATCGCTAGTAATTTTATTATCGCTAGATACTTACTTATTATCTAATTTATCTTAAAGCTCGAATTCCGACGTCTTAGCTAATTAGTTATAGACTATATCGCGTACGTTATCGAGCTCTTTATTACTAAAAAGACTTACTACACTACGTAAATATTAACTTTAATAAGGAGAGGTTAGTAGGCGCTATATAGTTAGAGAGGTAGTATACGCGTTATAGATAGTAGGAACGCTACTAAGTAACAAGACTCGATATAGTAAAAGAAGTAAAATAATAGCCTGTTTTTTTAAGTTTAATCTAATATATAGTTTAAGAGAGTAAAGGAGTAATAACTAAAATCTAGGCGTAGTTTTAATTTGTTTTATCTAGTAGTAGAGCGTACCTATTATAGTTTAGGTATTATATAGCTTATAGTCGCTATTTTACGCGTTTAACCTATTAGGTACTAGGCTACTACTATATTAATATATATCTTCTTCTTATTTACTATACTCGTCTTATATACTATACTCGTCTTATATACTATACTTATCTTATATACTATTATTATAGAGTATATCTAGTATTATATCCTTGTCTTTATTATCTTCTATAGTTAGTACCTAGTAGTAAGAGCTTTAGCTACTAGGTAATATCTCTTAGTTTAGTAATATAGCTATAATAGGTAATAATAGTTAGTAAGTATTATTATTATAAGTAGGCTATAGCTTAGCCTCGACTTCTATAGATAAGAGACTATTTATATAGCTAGTAATGTCGTTCGATAGAATAGCTATATATATAGTATAGTATTATATTTAAGGAGGGGTTTATATATAAGTCTATAATAGTATAACAGGCTTTTAATTATAATACGGTTTAATAATAACAAGTAGTTAGTTTAGTATAGAGTCTTAGTTATACTATAAGGGCTATATAGTAGCTAGTATAATATATAGCGTATAAAGACTTACTACCTAGTAGGAGGCGCTTACTATAAGCGCTAGATTAATAGTAGCAACATTACTTTACTTTAGTAGTAGTTAGGTTCTATTAACTAATCTAGGCGTAGAGAGTAAAGGGTAGATAGGTAGGCAAGTAATAATAGGTAGGTAAATAGGTAAGTAAGTAAAGTAAGTAGTAGATAAAGACTTATTCGAGCTTATTATTAGTTTTAGGAGAAGAGGCTAAAGTAGTTAGCTACGCTATAGGATTTAGGTACTACAAATAGTTATATTACTTTAAGATTATTTAGCGTTACGCTTAAGCTATAAGGCCTTTAACTCCTCTTCCTCCTTCTACTTCTTCCTATAATTAGCTTAACGTACGCGCTCGGCCTTACGCTTTCTTACTTCCTATTCTACTTACGCCTAGATCTAGTCTAGTGTCTAGGTAATAGGTAGCTATCTTTAAGGCATACTAAGGCTTAGAGGCTAAGAGTATATATATAGTAGTATATATAGTATTCTATTCTTATACTATAAATACTTATACTATAAATACTATAAGATTAGAAGTAATAGTATATATTAAAGGAAAAGTCTAGGTAGTCTAGGTAGAGAGTCTAGGTAGAGTAGAGTAGAGCGAGATAATATAGGGATACTTAGAATAAGGTCCTAATAATTAGATATTAAGAAGATATAATAATACCTACCTAGTTACGTATTATTTAATACCTAAGAGTAGTAGGTAAGAGGTAGTAGTCGAATTATAATAGTCGATTTTATAGAATTAATTAGAGGCATAGTAGAGAATACGCCTATATCCTCTAGCTAATAAGATTATATCTTTAGACTATATAAGCCTAGCGGACTAGGAAGAAGTATAGAGTCTTTTAGGTAGGAGGAAAGTAGAATAATAGGAAAGTAGGAGAAAGGAAAGTAGAGGAAACTATAAGATAGTAGGTAGGAGTAATATAAGTAATACGAGATAGAATAGATAGGACACTATAGAGAATAGTAGTCGAATTATCGAGTTTGATTTAGAGAATTAATTAGAGGCGTAGTAGAGAATACGCCTATATCCTTTAGCTAATAAGATTATATCTTTAGACTATATAAGCTTAGTAGACTAGGAAAAAGTGCGGAGTCCTTTTAGTAGGAGGAGAGTAGAATAGGAGGGCAGAGGAAACTATATATACTATCTCTCCTACTTTATAGAAAGATATAGCGAAAGTTAGAAAATAATATAAAGATACTCTACTAATTCTATTATATATTGTTTTATACGTATATAAGAGTAGATAGAAGTATTATCTAAGAAAGTAGAGTAGGGAGAATAAAGTTTAAAGCTAGAACTAATTAGAGCTCTATATAGATCTATATAGAATCCCTTAGCTAATTAGACGACAGCTTAAGATATACAAATAGTAGACTAATTAACTCTACGCCTTTCTATAGTATAATCGAGGCTAGCCCTAACCCTAAACGAGCCTATAGTAAATTAGAGTAGAGAGGGTTATACTAGTTTATAACTTAGGAGTACTCTAAATAAGCTCCTATAAGCTTAGCCTTAGTAGGGATATTTCTAGAGGAGGGAGAAGAGAAGATTCCTTCTTCTCTTTAATAATCTATTATATTTATTATCCTTCTAATATATACCTAATAATATATTCTTCCTATAGCTACTTCTATTATATAAATCTATTACCTAGTACTAAGTATAGGATCTTAAAATAATAGTTTATATAGATAAGTGCTACTTAGTATAGAATAGAATTAGGTACCTAACTAACTATATAAACTCTTTAGTTAAGTATTAATTAATCTATAACTATTATTTAGTTTACTATTTAATAGCGAGTTTCTTCCTAACCTAAGGCCGAGCTTCTAAATTGCCGAGCTACGAACTATACTTACTAAGGCTTAGTAGAGGTTTATAGTTCTCTATAATATATAACCTATAGTTTTAAGCGGCTAATTAGAAGGCCGCTTCGAGAGAAATTCTGTTAGTAAGATAGTAAGACAAGCTTGCTAATAAGTCCGGATGCGGCCTAAGTAAGCCTTTGCGATTAGGAAAGTGCCTGTGCCCAGGTGCGGATGTGCCCGCGCACGTGTGCCGCACGGACCAGCACTGTTTGGATTCTCAAACAGTGCTGATCCGTGCGCTGGTTCTTCCCGACAGCTACCTGCTAACCTGCCACCTGCCACCTGCCACCTGCCACCTGCCACCTGTACTCATACCAGTTTTCTGAGTATGTAACTACATACAGGGATAACATGGAAGTCAACTCGGGCGCGGAGCAACTGCTTACGTGTGTGAACCAGAACATGCATAATCCACCTGCAAACGAGCACGTGCAACGCTCGAATAACGATGATCAGCTCCGGACGCAAGCACTACAGTTGCAGCAGAAAGCGCGAGACAGCTTCGCCACAAACGTCTTAAGTAGCGACAAAGATTCCTATTCCACATACGAAGGCGACGGGCAAGACTGGGAGCTTCTGAAGATGTTGTGGGATCAGACCCGGCGCCTCTCACGGACAGACCACGAGGATGTAATACGCGTACTTCGGCCATACTTCTGGTTGCTTCGACAGGCCAAGACAAGATCGCCAATGATTAGTGATCTGTTCACAGCTATCCTTAAAGCCGCAAATCGCGACCACCTGCAGGGCACATTGGATTTGGCTGTTGCCCAGGATGCATTATCAGACGCGACCGTGGCTGCCTCGCAAACAAGCAAGCAAATCCACCAATCTCGGCTGAGCCTGCTCCGGCATCTTGGTCCTGACATCGTCTTTTACTATCGGCTCCATCGCAAGGCAGAAGGACTAACCAACAGGTTGTCTGGGGTTGTGAAACAGATCAGAGTCACAGCGAAAGCTCAATGCCATACCAATACCAAAGGTGACGGCGACATTATTAAGCAGACGTCAGACCTTTTGATCGACGCTCTTAACAGCGAGATGCTCTGGGCCGTGTTCGGGCGTGAGATCAGTAATCGGAAACGTTCAGCTGATGATCCTATTACTTGGGGCATGGTAGATTCTCTGGCGAATTCTATAGACATCCTGCCAAGACTAGAGTGGCAGCGCTACGGCATAAAGCTTGAATTTGACCAGAACGGCCTCTGTACGGCCTTCTCTGGGCAGCCTAACTATTATGGACAGACGAAGATTGCTGCAGCGAGAGAAAAGTGGCAGAATGACAGAGTTATACAAGACAGCGTGCCAAAGCTAGGCAACAGAGGGAAAAAGACGCGTGCCGCATCCGCAAGCTTAGAGACTACTACACGACAGTCCAAGAGGACTCGAAAGCAGCAAGCGCCGCAAGACAGCGGTACCGAGGAACAAAACGAAATGATGACGCGACGTCATGCACCTCCTCGACGTCCCGTGCAACAAGATAGCGGTCTGTCCAAAGCTGGCGAGGACATTGCAATCTCGACAGAAGCTGCGATCGCAACTTCGCGACCTCAGACAGCTAAAAGCACTGCTGGACGTCACAACATTCGCCAAAGTGTAGCCGACGGCCCTTGTCAAAGTGTGACCGACGGCCCTCGCCAAAGTGTAGCCGATGGTCCTCGCCAAAGTGTAGCCGACGGTGTGCTCGCGCAAGACCAGACTGTCCTAAAGTCAGTGAATGGCGCAGTAAGAGAGGGGCAGTCGCAGTCTGGCCCTGCCCAAGCGAAGCACGATGATCCGCTATCTTATCGACGAATCCAATATCAGGCACTGATCCAGAACTTTATCGAGCAATGTCAAGAGGCAAAGAGTGCGACAACGGTCAAGCGCGAGCAGAAGGTGCTGTCAAGCTGTATTCAATGGTTAGGATCAGATTGGGCGGAAGGTGCCACGAAGTACGAAGAAGTAGGCGACGTGCTTGTTGTGTCAGCTCAAGCTGCCTACAGAGGTCTTGGAGAAGAACATTGGCAACCTAATCGACCTCTCCTCATTATCAACTCTGGGTTTCAAGATGAGCATTGTCTTGATGTCGAACGATATAGCCAGCGACTATTACAGCACTTTTCTAACGACAAAGTAGAGGTCTCTGTCCAGACGCCGGGAGAGCCAGCTAAGCGGCAGAAGCTCCGGCATGCGATTCGTAGCATCAAGGAATGTTCCGGACATCTGCTTGAGGCGACTAACCTTCTTGACCTCCCCAATGTCTCAAGATTAGCAGTCCCAACATTTCTACACCTGGATCGATTCCAGGAAATGCGGACGAGAATGCACCAGCATCAGACAATGGTGCAGAAGGCGACTCTTCTGGAGAAGCAGGACGTGACTACAACATTGCAGGATTGTGAAGAGTTCAATATATTTGGTTCGAAAGGTTCCTTTTCTTCACCACATGTTGATCTTCTTAACGGAACGTGGATCCGGATTGTTGACGGAGTCAAAGCGTGGCCTTTTGCAGTTGGTCTAAGTACGCAAGACTACAGAGACTGGGTTGACTTCAACGCGCAGCGCGAGCTACAGGTGGACTTACAATGGTACCCGCAAGGCAAAGTCAAGATGATTGTGCTTAAGAAAGGGGACGTCTTTTTTATGCCACCTGGAGTTGTAGTTGTACATGCTCCTGTCACGCTAGAGACTTGTGTTGCGCAGGGTGGGATGTTGTGGGATCGGGAAAGGGTACCACAAATACGGGACAACATTCGGTGGACGACAAGCTTCCATTTAGTAACGAATGAAGACCCACAGGACTTCGAGACGCTGCTCCGTGACGGCTGTCCGAGAGCGAATCACCGTGGCTTCAAACAAGCTTATTAGTAGTCCTTCTGGACATCGACGGCATCCAGCTCCGATGTCTTCTTTCCATATAACCTGCTGGCGGCACCGGGAAGCTAGACAGACTCTGCTGTGCATTGCTATGTGTTCTGGTTATGGGATCTTCTTGCTAGAACTCCTGCTGGACGTTAGTGTCTACGCCTAGCATCTAATACGCATAGTGTTAGGGCTAGGCTTAGCCGGCAGCCGGCCTAGGCTCGTACCTATCAATCTATATTTGAATCAGGAATTCCAAACTTGCCTCGCCAACGTCCATTTCGCAGTCTCTTAAGAGAGTCTAACAGTTTGAACCTGCCGGAGCTTTTACGCCATACGCAACAGAGCCGTCGTTCGGTGATGTGGGCCATTCGTTTTAGGGGACTCTGCTCTCAGTCATCTCAAAGTCGTAATCGTAATAAACGTTCTCGGCTTCGGCGCTATCGATGCCGCAAGCAGGGCCATAAGATCCGCTTCTTATCGCCAGCTGTGTGGCAGTGTTCAAGGAATTGGTCACGGAGATGATGGTCAACCGTTTTCATCGCTCAATCCCGGTCAGGAAACATTACCATCCTTATCGTTTGGGTGATAGATTCCTCGGCAGGCAGATCAGACCTGTGCTGCTTCGGGTTAGCCTTTAGTGTGTCGGCTAAGGATGGAGCGTCCTGTTAACTAATAGATATACTAACACTAAAGTATCTAGACCGGCGTACTATATTAGTCGCGCGTAGGCTTTATTATAGAGCAGAGGTTTTGCGGCGTCCGAACTATAAGATAATACCTAATAGTAGCGCTAATTATACGCCTAGCAAGAATTTTAGGAGGACCTCGGCTTTGCTAGTACACTTTGTTAAAAAAGGCTCGTAGGTTGTAAGACATAAAGCACGTAGTTCTCGAAGGCTCTACATTAATAAATACGTCTTATAGAACTATACCTATTAAGAGCGAGTAAGTCGACATAGAAGTATAAGATAAGAGGATATATATATATATATAATAAAAACTCTCTTACTAGAGATATAGATAATTACTAACTCGAAAGCAGACGTTATAATCCTAGAGATTAAGTTAGGAGAAACGACTATTATAGTATATAACTACTATAACCCTATAGTACCTATATTAAATATAGATCTAGATATCCTTAATAATATCTCTATAAGAATCTAGATAGTAGTAGAACTTCTTATTATTAGAGACTTTAACCTATACTACCTCTAGTAGGGAGGATAAAATATATAGGACTAATATAAGTTAGCTAATAGGCTAATCGAGATAATAGAGAACTAGAATATAAAATAGCTTATCCTACTAGAGATAGTAATATAGGAAATATAGTAGAGCTACTAGACGTTAGACCTTATATTTAGAATAGAGTAGATCTAAGATAAGACTATTAAATATAGGATAGCTAAAGTACTAAGTACTAGCTTAGAGTACTATCCGATTATTATAATAGTTAAGTACGACTTATAACTTATCTAGTAGGCTATAAAGTAGCTATAGTAGAAGAAGACTAACTAGAAGGCTATTAGATAGCAACTTTAGAAAGATCTTATACTAGTTATAAGCTAGTTAGCTAGTTAAGGCCTAAGGTAGTATACTTAGCGCTAGACTTAGCGTACTTATAATATACCTTCGAGGAAGAGATAGTTTAGTACTATCTTATTAATTACTATTACTACTTTCGAGATAGTATTACTTATATATATTATGTCCCTCGCTACTATATTAGCTTACGTACATACTTACTAGTACCGAATTAATTAGCCTTATAGTATAATCGATCTTCTCTTAGAGAGAGTAGCTTTAGGATATAATAGAATAGGATTAAGTAGTAGATAGTAACTAAGCTAGATAGTAAGATACTTAGTAAGCTAATCCTAGCTAGTAATAGCCTAGAGTTAAAGATATTAAGACTCTTATCGAAGAAAGGCGCGTCTATTATAATAACCTCTTACGACTTAGAGAACTCTACTACCTAGATAAAGAAATTACTATTTTAGCGCGTAGCTCTATAGACCTATATATAACAAACATAGAACTAGAATCGAAACTCCTACTACTACTTTAGTCGATATAGGTACGAGGCGTAGTCGACTTAGTAGCAATTTAGAATATAAACTATAGAAGAAGTATAGTTTACGACCTAAGTCGCTAATAAGATTCTTAGGCTAGGGCCTTAAGTAGTATCGCAATTATATTTATAACTACGAGCTAAGTAAGAGAAATATACTAGAATACTTTCTAATAGACGAAGAGCTAGTAAACTAGATAATATAATATCTAGAGAAAGATATATAAGAAAACTAGTAGGCGATATATAATTATATAATATCTGCTAGAGAACTAATTAACTATAAATTCTATAAGGAAAACATCCTTAACACCTAGGTCGACCTACTAAACCGAGGTTTAGAGGCTTCGTTAGTATTTAAGATAGTATAGTAATACCTAAGATAGACGACTTATATATTTATAACGTATCTAGCTATCCTAGAGGACTAGTTACCTAAGAAAGAGTCTAAGAATAACTCTATCCTTAAGCTTTATACGAACTTACACCTAATACTATAGTAAGTAATTACTAAACTAAGCTAGATACCGAAGATATATAAGTATCTTTCTATTATAGTAACTACCTAATAGAGGAATCTTTACCTTAATATTAGAGAACTATAGAATAACCTACGACCGAGCTATAGATTATAACTATATAAAGGAGGAAATCTAATAAAAGGATAGAGTAATAATTTATCCGATAATTATAATAATATTACTTATAAACTAATATTAGAAGTAAAATACTATAAATATAGTAAGATAGAATATATCTTACCTAACTACTCTAATAATAAGAACAACCCAAATAAAATTACTATTAATAATATGCGTATAGAGAATAATAGAGCGCCTCGCTAATTATAAGTAAAGCGAGGCGCCGCCTAATCGAGGTTCTACTACTAGTTATCTATAACTACTTCGTCTATTTAATATATAACTCTAAAATCAAAGTAAAGAGCATCCTAGACCTAGGTATAGCCTATACTATAATAAGTTAATAGCTAGTTATATAGCTAAATCTAAGACTAGTCGAAAGTAATCTTCCTATACTTATATAGGTCGGATATAAGCGTAAGGTAATATATAATATATATAATATTTACCTACAAATAATAGACAATTATAGATATAAACGCCTAATAAACTTTATAGCCTATAGCGTAGATAAGGAAGAGCTAGAGCTCCTATTAGATAACTATATACTATAAAAGTATAGAGTTATAATAGAGCTCGGTATATAGATATAGAAGTTTGGTATCTTAGGCCTATAAGATATAGAGGTATTAAGCTTCGAGGACCTAAGTAGTTTAGAGCAACTAATAGTATTCTTAGGTATAATATAATAGGAGTATAAGGAGCTAGTAAGTTATATCTTAAATGCTAATAGTATACTAATACTAGATATCTATAAAGAGATTAGCTAGTTTAAAGCTATATTCTCGATAGAAAAAGTAGGTATACTATTATACTATAAGGAATTAGACTATACTATACTTCTAATAGAAGGTAAGAAGGGTCTATACAGACTTTTATATAACCTATTAGAGAGAGAGCTACAAGTCTTACGCGAATATTCTAAGGAGAATCTCGCGAATAGCTAGATAAGATATAGTATTAGCTTAGCGAGTATATGTTAAATTAAGATCTAACACTCTTATAGGTAATAGATTTATATATATAGAAGTAGCTATAGGAGGAATATATTATGTTAGAAAAGGATGTACGTAAGTATAGACAAAGTAGTAAACATATATTATATCGAAGAGAAGAGGAGACTTCTCTTCTCTCCTCCCTTTAAATACTCCTAGTAGGGCTAAGCTTATAGGGCCTTAGTTAGAGGACTAGAGAGTTATGTTCTAGTATAACTCTCCTTACTCTAACTTAGGTAAGAAGGTATAAGACTACTCTTTACTCTTTTTTAACACTCCTACTTAGGTATATACTATCTATAGCTCCTACTAACTCTAAGTAACTCCTACTAGCTTCTAACCCTAGTCTAGAGTCCTCTAGACGTAATGTGCTCCTTTGTCCTTATATAAGAAGGTTATAAGTTAGAATATATTTGTCCTCTAATTATATTATACCTCTTTATCTTTATAATAGAGAATTATAAATTAGAGTATATTTGCCTCTAGTATATAAATAAAGTCGTAAGTTAGAGTATGCTTACTCTTTATATATACTAGTTTGTTTATTTGTCTATATAAATACTTTATTTTCCTATATATTAGTTTGTCTACTAGCTTATATAAATGCCTTATCTCTATAGGTAGGTCTAACTCTCTATAAAGTCGTCTATCCTCTCTCTCTTCCTTAATATACTTCTTTAGTTATTACCTCTCTAATATTTAATACTTCTCTAATACTCTAGTATAGTATAATAGTAAGGTATTCTACTAATTCTATTAGGTAACGCTTCTCTCGATAAGAAGCTTAGGTAGCTTGTAGCTCTTAGCTCTAACGCTATAAGGCACCCGACTCTTAGTTATACCTAGCTCTAGGTATATATTCGATTCCTCTATAAGGTATACTACGTAGGTTAGTTCTCTTAGGTCCCTTCGGCATTTAAGAGTAATACAACCTATTTTTATATTACTTATTTAGGCCTCGTATTCCCTAACAATCTAGGTTTATAAGAATATAACCTAAATCTACTAACTAGCATAATACCTATTATAGTAGGCTAGTATATTAGTCTATATACTCTTTATTACTCTAACCCTAGAAATCCTTATCTCGAGAGTTCTTATACGAACTACTTTAGAAAGAACTAAAAGAAGTATTACTCGCTCTATATTAGAGCGGTAGATAGGAATCTCTCGAGTTAGAGTAGTACTATAGATTAGTATAGTCTATTAGGCTAAGCTTAGAGTAGCCTATTAGCCTAAGCTAAGGTAGGTAGCTATAACTTCTAGCCTCGTCTCCTAGCTTCCTAGCCTATTAACCTAACTTCCTAAGCTCTAACTTATTAGAGCCTAGGTTAGAGTCCTAACCTAGGCCTATAGCGTTAAAGGGATAAGGATTGTTGTTAGAGGGATCTAGATTGCTACTAGATAGCTCTAGATAAGTACTAGGAGGGTAAGTACTATAGGTTACTTACTTATCTTGTAGATTATTATAACGAGGCCTTCTCTAAACCTAGTATAGATTAGGAAGCTAGAGACCTCTTTATAATATAGTTTAACAAAACTCTATAGCTAGATAGGCGCATTCTAGTTAGGACTAAGCTAACAAATACTATTTACCTAGAGTAATTTTATCTATTATAGGATCTTAGTCTACCTCTAGGAGGCTAAATCTACTTTAGTAGGAATAGAGCGTTCTTAGGAGGCCTTCGACTCTCCTAGATTAGGCGACTAACTATAAGTTAACCTAGATAAGTAAGAGAATTAAAGCTCTAACCTATTAGTACCTTACTAATTAGGTATTCCTTCTCTAGCCCTATTAGTATACCTCGATTTCGCCTATAATTAAGAAAGAGTCTCTATTAAGTAAGAGGTCTATTACTCTACTAAGGCAAGCTCTAGTCTCTATTCCTAATATAGCTTTCTAGAGTATAAACCTTAGTTTAAGACGTCCGAGCTCTAACGTTCCTAGTTAGAGGCGTTAGAGTACTAGGATTCTTAGTTAGAGGTATTAGTCGCTTAGAGAGCCCTAAGAGGAGAGATAGGAGTAGGAGATCCTAATAACTCTTTCTCTTCTAACTCGTTATTAACCTTCTAGGCTAGATATCTCTATAACTAATACAAGTCTAATTCTCTCGCGTAGGAGTCTAAGAGAGTAGCCTATTAGGAGTATATAGGGTAGTGTCTATTCGTCCCCTACTCTAAATAACTATAATATTCTATTTCCTACTAAGCGCTCGCCTTCTAAATATTAGCTATCTTCTAATTTCGACTAGGGCGCCTCTAGGGCTAAGTAGTACTTAGGTACCCTTCGTTAGAGTCTATATCCTACTTATCTAAGCTCTTATATTATTATATAGAGACCTCCTAAGAATCTTCTCTATAGTATTACTAAGGTAGGTAGAGTAAGAGCCTAGTAGGAGTTCTATAATTAGTAACGGTTTTACTAGGAGATTACTAAAACACCTAATAATAGGATTAGTAGCGAAGTTTCTAGGTAGCCTAGCGTAGGTCTATCCTAGGCTAGTCGTCGTAGTAGTTAAAGTAGTAGTTAGAGTACTAGCGAAGTTTCTAAGTAGCCTAATATAGGTCTATTCTAGGCTAGTTATTATAGTAGTTAGAGTAGTAGTTAGAGTACTCGTCGTAGGTCTAGAGTAGGCCGCTAGTAGTATAAGCATCTTAATAGGGATTTATAAGTTCCTAGTAATAAACGAGATTACCTAAGATAGTAGGTTAGTCTAGTAGTATATTATAGTATTACTCCCTAGTAGTAGCTATAATTATAAAAATAGAAAGAAAAGTAAAGTAAAAGATTACTTCCTTAGTTAAAGCTACTCTACTACCTTCTTAAATTAGGACCCTAGTTTCGGTTTTATTAGGTCGTCGGTAATTATATTAGAGGTCTTAATATCGCTAATAGAGATAATACCCTTCTTATAGAGGTCTCTCTAATAATAGTAGGCTACGTCGATATACTTTAACTTCTTACTAGCGTATATATCCTTTATAAGAGTAATCGCCGCTTAGTTATCTCCTTATAGCCGTACTATTAGTAATCCTATAGCGAACTTTATCTCCTCCTTAATATATAGGCTCTAACTAATATATCTTTATATCTTTATATCTCGAAGGATCTAATAGAGGAACTACGACTACTTTATATACCTCGCTATTACTATATACTCTATCTCTATTATCGAGCCTACTACCGACTTTTGCTTCTTACTAGCCTACGATACTAGTCCTCTAGTAAGTATAAATAGATTCTCTAGTATAGAGATATAGTCTAACTTATCTATTATATAGTTAGAGTTCGAGTACCCTATAAGTATATCTTATACCCTCGTATTATATACGATTCTAAGGTCCTTTAATAAGCATATATACCTTCTAAGCTTCTTTAGAGCCTACTAGTAATACTTAGCTAGGTCTAATATATACTAGCTTAGCTTTCTAAGTACGAAGGTAATATTAGGTCTAGTTAAGACGCCTATATACATCTAGCTACTAATAGCTTCTTAGTATTCTTTCTTATCTACTCTAACGTCGTCGGGTCCTAATACTCTAATTGTATTATAGCTATATAGGGGTAATTAGGTTAGAGAAGCATCCTCTACTAATATTATAAGCTTATCTAGCACCTTTTCGATATAGTACGTCTAGTCTAAGCGTAAAGTACCTACTTTTTAGTCTCTAATAATCTTAACGTTTAGAAGGTAGTTCGCTTCTTCTAGATCCTTAATTTTAAAGAATATCGCAAACTTCTTCTTAAACTAGTCTATATTAGTTATACTTTCCGCCTCTATTATAATGTTATCGACATATACTAGGACTATTATCTTCTAGGTAGAGTAGATAAAGAGGTAGAGATTAGCTCTACTCTAAATAAATCTAATCTTCTTAATCTTTCCTTTATAGAGTTAGTACTAGTCTTAAGCTACTTACTTTAGGCCGTATAAGCTCTTCTCTAGCTTAAGTACCTCGCCTAGGTTAACTCTAACTCTAAGTAGAGTGTATATTAAAATAACCTCTTTTAGAACTAACTCTATAAAAGCGTTATTAACGTCGACCTAGTATAGCTCCTAGTTATTTATGCACACTATAGCTATAAAGAGGCAAAGAGTATTATATCTAACTATTAGGGCGAATATATCTTTAAAGTCTACTCTAAGTACCTAGCTAAATCTCCTAGTAATAAGTCGAGCTTTAAACTTATTAACTAATCTATTAGTATTATATTTTATATCGAAGACCTATTTCGACGTAATTAGATTAGCTCCCGCTAGTACGACTATAGCCCTATAGGTTAGGTTACCTTCTAACGCTATAGTTTCTACTAATATAGCCTCTTACTATAGGTGTCCCTACTTCTTATTAGAGACTACCTACTCGTATGTCTTCGGAATAGGTATCTTCTCTAATAGTCGTATTCTAGCTCCTACTACTACTAGGCCGTATTCCTCTACGTCTGCTATAAACCTAAACTAGCCGTCCTTATACTAATAGAGCTCTTCTTCTATATTTATACCTAAAATCGTATTATAGATAGTAATAAAGCTATTAATCGTCTCTATAGCTCTCTTTAACTTGTCCTACCTCTCTTCGTCTCCCTAATTACGACTTCTCTTACTAGTCATCTTATTTAACTACTTTAGTAGGCCTCTATCTACTCTAACTTCTTCTAACCTATCTAATACTAGCCTTATCCTCTTATCTAGTACTAGAGTAGAAGGCGTAGGCGGGGCTACTAGCCCTTAATCTACTAGCTCCTACTCTAGCTAGACCTACTCTAACTAGCTCTACTCCTTCTCCTATTACTCTAACTTCTCTAGCTTGTTATTAGACTCTAGGTCGTATTACTTAACGCTCGCGTCTAGTTTTAGTAGCTAGGGTAGTTAGATATATATTATAATCCTATATATTATAGTTAGGCTTAGCGGCTTTAGATTTAGATTAGGCTTTAGTAATAGGCGTGTTAGGTTCGGATTAGGCTTTAGTAGGCGCCTATTTAGTAGGTACCTAACTAGTCTTTACGTTAGTATAGAACTATTCTAATTCTTTAGAGGAAACTAAGTTCGAGATTACTTCCCTTACTTTTCTTAAAGAATTTAATAGACCCTATTATAATTACCCGCCTCAAATTAGGTAATTAGACCTTCTATATCTTTATAGTACCCTTAATATACCTAATAAATACTTCCTTACATCTCTAATTTATTAGCTTGTCCTTCTACAAATCCTTTAGTATCGACTTTAGGTTAATATATAAAACTACTTAGTACTTCTAGACGTATATATAGTCGACTAATAGTTGTTTCTTTAACTAGGCCTCTTCTAGCGTTAGTAAGAGATTATCGATCTTTATTAGGCATAGGTTATAGACATATTAGCTCGTAGTTAGAGCTTCTAGCTAGAACTTAATTAGAAGCCTAGTATTCTCTATTATTACTCTAACTACCTATTTAGTATTACTAATATGTTTCTTAGTAATACTATTTACTTTAGAGTTATACGCTTTAGTTAGGTTAAGCTCTATATTATACTCTAACTCCTATTCCTTTAGGATAGATATATAATAAGGCCTTATACGTATATAGAGACTATATAAATAAGGTAGAGGTTATAGCGGAGATAATAGACCCCTATCTATATAGACTAGTAATCTTAGAGAAGGAAGAGATCCCTCTTCTTAAGAGGAACTCTCTCTTATAGAAGAATCTCCTCTCTCTTCGACTCCTGTCTAACTAGAAGTAGGTCTAATAGAGAATCTAATTCCTTCTTAACTACCTATAGTCCGTAGGAGGTAAGGGATAGAGAACTACCTCTTAGGGCTACTAGCGGACTACCTCTACTATAGTAAGACCCTTCCTTCGGCCGAACTACTAGCGGACCGTAGGTAGTATATATACATATTAATCCCTTATAGACCGCCTACGGTATAGACCTAAAGGACCCTCTTAGCCCGAGTCTTATAAGATAGGAGTTTACTTATATTATTACTTTATACTACCTTAGGCTTCAAGCTATTAGTCTAAAGCTTAACCTTCTTTTACTAACGTCAAAGTACCTTAGCTATGTCCGATTTCTTCTTTAGGGGGTACGCCTATACCTTCCGCGAGTAATTGTCGATAATAATAAGAAAGTACCTAAACCCTTCCCTCGATAGTAGTAAAGGACTATAGATATTAAGTAAGATAAGTTTAAGGATCTAACGCTTCTAGTTAGTTACCTTTCTCTACTTCCTCTTTATATTAGTAATCCTATATATCTTATAGTTAAAGCTATTAATAATAGGTACTAGGCTCTTTAGTATAGTAACCTTATAAAAGGATCTTAACTTAGATATGCTATAGTATAAGAAGCGATAATACTAGAGATTATATAGTTTATATGCGGCTTAGTTAGAGTTATCTATATCTATTATTAGAGTAAGTAAAGACTCTACTCTATTCTCTACTTCGTTAGTCTAAGAGACTAGGGTACTATAGACTTTCTAGAGTTAATAGATACTATAGAGCGAATAATATTCGAGGACTAGATCGATATTCGAGTTTACTATATAGAACGTATTAGGAAGTATTATTCTAACTAAATCGAATTCCTAGATAAGCTTTTAACCTAAGATTAGAGTAACCCCTAGGTTTAGAATATAGAGCGTAGGTACTATTAGACTTCCCCTAAATATATTAGAGACCTCTATTATACCTCTATATCTATTCTCTAAAAAGCTACCTCCGACTTTTATTTTCCTTATATTAGTTAGGTTTAGCTTCCTAAAGAGATCCTTGTTATTAGATATATAGGCTAATACGCTAGAGTCGAGAAGAATTGTATCTTATAGAAGCTTGCCTTTATAATTAGCTATAGCTTCCTCTAACTTATACTTATCTTTACTCTTAATATTAGAGGAGTCTAAGCTCTTAGAAGAACTTAAGTACTCTAAGCTAGAGTTACTTAATAATAATATACTTACTTTAGCTATATATACCTTCCTCTTTTTATACTTCTACTTGCCCTTACTCTTATTAGAGTGCTTCTTATCCTTCTTACCTAGTCGCGACTTATTCTAACTCGACCTCTTCTTCGCCTTCTTAAGTGCCTTAATTTTCTACGTTAGAGTCTTTAGGTCGGTTATATTCGCTTTTTTTTAGTAGTATAGGCTAGACCTCCTCTTATTCTTATTCTCCTTTAGTATCTTTTAGTACTCTAATAGGCTTAGGTACTTAGGAACTAGATGTTCGGATAAGCTATAAAGATAGTATAACCTAGCTCTTCTAGCCTCTATACTTATTATATAGTTAGAGCCTTATATCTAGGCTTCTTCTTTAAATAAGATATATATAATCTTTATACTATCTTTTATACCTATTAGGTCGATTATCTATCTAAGATCGTATTATTACTCTAGTAATATATTTAGTAACTACTAAACTACTCTATTATATAAGTATAAGATCTTTATATCTAGCTCGATACTAATAATCTTATATAAGAGACTCGCTAGAGTTATAAAGGTATCGTCGATTATTATATCCTCGTCTATCTTATAGGTTATATACTATTACTAGTATATTCTTAATAGGGTTAGAAGGTTCTTAGTATACTTTACATTAAGGAGAGCCTACGCGTCTATAGCTATAGTATACTCTAGTATTAGAGATAAGTCGATCTTATCTAGGCTCTAGGTTATCTTAAATAGAGCTATAGAATTGTCCTAGTACTACTTATTAGTATTTACTAGCTTATATATCTAATTTCTAAATATATACTATAAATACCTTCCTTCTAGTATAGTTACTTATAGTACTATTCTAACGTTCTAGTTCGAGGAGCTCTAATTAGTATTCTAACTAGTAGTACTCTAACTAGCGCTCTAACTACTCTAACTAGTAGGGTCCTCGCTAAGGTATATATTACTTATTCTAGATACTAGCGTGTCGGACTCTAATTATAACTTCTAAGCGTAGGGAGACGCTTACTATATAGTTAATAATAGACGAGGTAGTTATATTCTAGTCTCCCTAACCCTAGGAACCTCGCTATTTGCGATCGCTATCCTTAGGCTAGCTAGGAGAGGGCCCTTTCGATCTAGTAGCTATACGACCTTCTTTAATATAAGTAGTCGTATTACCTACTTAAACTAGAGCTTATAGTTCTCTCGAGTAAGAGTAGGGACCTTCTTCTAGTCCTTAGTAGAATCTATAGTAAAAAGAATTAGAATTAAATAAATAAGTAAATAAAAAGTAGGAAATAGACAAAGTAGTTACTTTAAGTCGAATCTAGTATAGTTTTTCTAAGGTTACTATAAACTTTAACTATATCTAGGTAGTTACTAGGCGCTTTTACGACTTATAAGTATCTTAGGAGTTCTCTAATCGGTCCTCTAATTAGCTCTAGTCTTCCTATATAGTATAGTAGCGGCCTCGAGTCTACCTTTAATTAATTAGTAGATTAAGAGCATTCTTCTAACAAATTCGACTCCTAGCTATAGGCAAAACCTAGGCTTATAACCTATTAAATTAACATCTAATACTTAATAGAGATCTAATACTCTTATAGGTAATAGATTTACGTATAAGGAAGTAGCTACTAGAAGAATATATTATATTAGGAAAGAGTTGTATATAAGTATAGATAAGGAAGTAAACTGTTTTTTTTATATTTGTTAGAGAAGAGAAAAACTATCTCTTTCCTCTCTCCTTTAAATACTCCTACTAGAGCTAAGCTTATAGGAGACTTAGTTAGAGGACTTATAAGTTATGTTCTAGTATAACTCTTCTTACTCTAACTTAGCTAGGTAGGTATAAGACTACTCTCTACCCTTTTTTAATAATATAATAGGTTCGATAGAGTTATAAAGGTATTATTAATTATTATATTCTCTTCTATCTTATAGGTTATATACTATTACTAGTATACTCTTAACGAAGTTAGAAGGTTCTTAGTATACTTCGCGTTTAGGAGAGCCTACGCGTCTATAGCTATAGTATACTCTAGTATTAGAGATAAGTCGATCTCGTCTAGGCTCTAGGTTATCTTAAATAGAGCTATAGAGTTGTCCTAGTACTACTTATTAGTATTTACTAGCTTATATATCTAATTTCTAAATATATACTATAAATACCTCCTCTCTAGTATAGTCGCCTATAGTACTACTCTAATATTCTAGCTCGAGGAGCTCTAATCGGCACTCTAACTAGTAGTACTCTAACTAGTACTTTAAGTAGTAATACTCTAACTAGTATTCTAACTACCCTAACTAGTAGAGTCTTCGCTAAGCTATATATTACTTATTCTAGATACTAACGTATTAGACTCTAATTACGACCTCTAGGCGTAAGGAGACGCCTACTAAGTAGCTAATAGAGGACGAGGTAGTTACGTTCTAGTCTCTCTAACTCTTAGAATCTCGCTATTTATAATTACTATCCTTAGGCTAGCTAGAAGAGGGGCCTTTTAATCTAGTAGCTATACGACCTTCTTTAATATAAGTAGTCGTATTACCTACTTAAACTAGAGCTCGTAGTTCTCTTAAGTAAGGATAGGGACCTTCTTCTAGTCCTTAGTAGAATCTATAGTAAAAAGAATTAAAATTAAATAAATAAGTAAATAAAATTAAATAAGAGATAAACGGAGTAGTAGTTTTAAGTCGAATCTAGTATAGTTTTTTCTAAGGTTACTACAAACTTTAACTATATCTAGGTAGTTACTAGGCGCTTTTATAACTTATATATACCTTAGGAGTTCTCTAATCGGTCCTCTAATTAGCTCTAGTCTTCCTATATAGTGTAGTAGCGGCCTCGAGTCTGCCTTTAATTAATTAGTAGATTAAGAACACTCTTCTAATAAATTCGACTCCTAGTAATAGGTAAAACCTAGGCTTATAACCTATTAAATTAAGATCCGACACTCTTATAGGTAATAGATTTACGTATATAGAAGTAGCTATAGGAGGAATATATTATATTAGAAAAGGATGTACGTAAGTATAGACAAAGTAGTAAATATATATCGTATCGAAGAGAAGAGGAAACTTCTCTTCTCTCCTCTCTTTAAATACTCCTAGTAGGGCTAAGCTTATAGGGCCTTAGTTAGAGGACTAGAGAGTTATATTCTAGTATAACTCTCCTTACTCTAACTCGGGCAGGAAGGTATAAGACTACTCTTTACCCTTTTTTAATAGTATACTAATTATCTTTATATTAAAGAAGAATAGTAGGCTATAACTATATATAGATACTAGGTATTAAATCCTATTATAATAAAAGATAGATACGTGCTATCCTTAAATAGAGAGACCCTAGATTACTTATTAGGTGTAGTATACTATACTACTCTTAATTTAAAGGATATCTACTACTATTTATATATTAAGGTAGGAGATAAGTATAAGACTACCTTTTATATAAGATATAGTTACTTTAAGTACCTCGTAATACTCTTCGGACTAGCTAACATACTAGCTACTTTCTAGGTATATATTAATAGGACTCTTATAGAACTACTTAATACTATTTATATTATATACTTAAACAATATCCTTACTATAGACTCTACTAATAATAGAAAGAAGGTCTCTACCCTTACTCGAGAGAATTACGAGCTCTAGTTTAAGTAGGTAATATAACTACTTATATCGAAGAGAGTCGTATAGCTACTAGACTAAAAGGCCCCTCTCCTAGTAAGCCTAAGAACTACGATTCTAAACAGCGAAGTTCTAGTTATTAGAGAGGCTAACTTCCTAATCTTTATAATATAGCTACCTTTTACTCTAGCTAGTACTTAAATACTATAGAGGATATCTAACCTATTAAGCTCTAAGCTAAGAGACCTATATATTAGTTAGAGCTCTTCTAGCGGGAGTAGTTAGAGTACTAGTTAGAGTACTAGTTAGAATAATTAGAGCTCTTAAGGGTCGTAGGGTAGTTATTAGTATAACCTAGGCCTTATTAGAATAGTACTATAAGCTACTATATCTAAAGGAGAGTACTTATAGTATAAAGTTAGGAATTATATATATAAGCTCGCGAATACTAATAAGTAGTATTAGAATAGCTCTACCGCCTTATTAAAGATTACCCGAAGCCTAGATAAGATTGATTTAACTCTAATACTAGATTATATAAGAGCTATAGAAGTATAGTCTCTCTTATTCTTAAAGTATAGTAAGAATCTTCTAACCTCGTTAAGAGTATACTAGTAATAGTATATAACCTATAAGATAGACAAGGACATAATAATTAATAATACCTATATAACTTTATTAAACCTCTTATATGTTAAACTAAGATCCGACACTTAATAGAGATCTAACACTCTAGTAGGTAATAGGTTTACGTATAAGGAAGTAGCTACTAGAGGAATATATTATATTAGGAAAGGGTTGTACCTAAGTATAGACAAAGAAGTAAACTATATATTATTTTAGTTTAGTTAGAGAAGAGAAGCTATCTCTTCTCTCTCTCCCCTTTAAATACTTCTACTTACGCTAAGCTTATAGGGAACTTAGGTAGAGGAGTCGTAAGTTATGTTCTAGTATAACTCTCCTTACTCTAACTTAGCTAGGTAGGTATAAGACTACTCTCTACCCTTTTTTAATATTATATAAAGTTATTAGTATTAAGCCTAATATAAGAATCCTATACTTATACAATAAGGTAGTCTAGTAACTACTTAACGCCCTATTAGAGTAGTATTATAACCTTAGACGTATAATCGATTTAATAGGTATAAAGAATAGTACGAAGATTATATATATCCTATTCGAAGAGAAAGCTTAGATATAGAGCTCTAACTATATAATAAGTATAGACGCTAGGAAGGCTAGATTATACTTCCTCTATAGATTTATTAACTACCTTCTTATAAAATGCCTAAGGATAGTAGAGTACTAGAAGATACTAAGAGAAAGGAAGTATAAGTATTAGACTAGCCTATAGTATTAAAGGACTATAAATACGACTAATCTAAAGACTCTAATATAGAAGATTAAAGTACTCGAGGTTAGAGTAAAGGAGAGGTCTAGTTAGAGTAGGCTATAATAGGGTAAGAAGAATAAGAAGCACTTTAATAAAAGTAAGAGTAAGCGTAAGTAGAAGAAGAGTAAAGTATATATAGTAGAAGCCGACATATTATTATTATTATTATGTAACTCTAACTCTAAGTACTCGAGTTCTTATTAGAGCTAAGACGCTTCTAATAAAGAGAACGAGGATAATAATAAATAGGTAGAAGCTACTATAGACTATAAGAGTAGGCTTTTATAAGGTATAATCCTCCTAGACTCTAGCGTATTAGCCTATATATCTAATAATAAAAATCTCTTTAGGAACCTAAACCCAACTAGCTAGAAAAGAATAAAGATTAGAGGTAGTTTCTTAAAAAGTAGATATAGGGATATAATAGAGGTCTTTAATATATTTAGAAGGAGTCTTATATTACTAGCGCTCTATATTCTAAACCTAGGGGTTACTCTAATCTTAGGCTAAAAGCTTGTTTAGGAATTCGACTTAGTTAGAATAATACTTTATAGTACGTTTTATATAGTAAATTTGAATATCGACCTAGTTCTTAAATATTATTCTTCTTATAGCGTCTATTAACTCTAGAAAGTCTATAGTATCCTAGCCTCTTAGATAGACGACGTAGAGAACTAAATAGAGTCTCTACTTAGCCTTATAGCTAATATAGATAACTCGAACTAAACTACATATAAGATCTATAATCTCTAGTACTATCGTTTCTTATACTATAGTATAGTAAGGCTTAGATCTCTTTATAAAGTTACTACGCTAAAGAGCTTAGTACCTATTATCGATAGTTTTAACTATAAAATATATAGACTTATAAATATAAAAAGGAAGTAGGAAAGGGTAAGTAACTAGAGGCGCTAGATCCTTAAACTTATCTTACTTAATATCTATAGCCTATTACTACTATCGAGAGAATAGTATAGATACTTCTTTATAATTATCGATAATTACTTACGAAAAGTATAGGCATACTCTCTAAAGAGAACGGTAGATATAGCTAAAGTACTCTAATACTAGTAGAAGAAGGTTAAGCTTTAGACTAATAGCTATAAGCCTAAGGCGGCGAGGAGTAATAATATAAGTAAGCTCTTATCTATTCTAAAGGAATAGGAATTAGAATATAGTATAGAGCTTAACCTAACTAAGATATATAACTCTTAGGCAAATAGTCTTACTAAGAAGCATATTAGTAATACTAAGCAGGTAGTTAGAGTAATAATCGAAGATATAGGACTCCTAATTAGATTCTAGCTAGAAGCTCTAATAGTAAGCTAATACGTATATAACCTATATTCTATTAAGATTAATAACATCTTAGTAAGCTAGAGGAAGCCTAGTTAGAGAAACGACTCTCTATCGACTATATACACGTTTAGAGGTACTAGGTTATCTTATATATCGACCTAAGATTAATACTTAAAGACTTAAGGAGAGATAAGCTAATATATCGGAGATATAAGAGTGTATTTATTAGATATATTAAGGGCACTACTAAGATATAGAAGATCTAGGCACCTAATTTAAAATAGGTTATTACTATAGGGTCTATTAAATTCTTCGAAGAAAGTAAGAGAGGTAATATTAAACTTAGCTTTACTCTAAAGAATTAGAGTAGTACTATACTAACGTAAAGGCTAGTTAGTTATCTACTAAAGCCTATTTTAAATCTAGTACTAAAACCTAATAGAAACCCGCCCTAAGGTATAATATATAGAGTTATAATATATATCGTACTACTATAGCTACTAAAACCTAACGCTAGTATTATATATAGAGTTATAATATATATTAAACTACTATAGCTACTAAAACCCGACGCTAGTATCGAGAGATATAACCTACACTCTAATACTAAGTTAGAGTAATAGGAGAAAGACTAAGGTAGGTTAGAGTAAGAGGTACTAAACGCTACGCTAGTTATATTAGTTATACTACCTATACTAGGGGCGCTAAGTATACCTTCTATACTAGTACTAGGTAAGAGAATAAAGATAGTACTAGATAGATTAGGCGAAATTAGAGTAGAGAGAGACTTACTAAGATAGTCGAATAAAGTAACTAGTAAGAAGAGTTAGAATTAGAGTAACGAGAAGAGGTAGGATAAGCTAAAGAGGGCTATAGAGATAATTAGAAGCTTTATTATAATCTATAATATAATACTAAGTATAAACGTAGAGAAATAGCTCTATTAGTATAAAGAAGATTAGTTCGGGTTTATAGTAGATATAGAAGAGTACGGCCTAGTAGTAGTAGGAGCTAGAATATAACTATTAGAGAAGATCCTATCCCGAAGACATACAAGTAGGTAGTCTCTAATAAGAAATAGGGACACCTATAGCTAGAGGCTATATAGGTAGAAACTACTATACTAGAAGGTAACCTAACCTATAGAGCTATAGCTATACTAGTAGGAGCTAATCTAATTACGTCTAAATAGATCTTCGATAGAAAATATAATACTAATAGATTAGTTAATAAGTTTAAGGCTCGACTAGTTACTAGAGGATTTAGCTAGGTACTTAGAGTTAACTTTAAAGATATAGTCGCCCTAATAGTTAGATATAATACTATCCGCCTCTTTAAACTATAGTCTATATAAATAACTAGGAACTATACTAGGTCGATATTAATAATACTTTTATAGAATTAGTTCTTAAGAAAGTTATTCTAATATATATACTACCTAGTATTAGAGTTAACCTAGGCAAGGTACTTAAGCTAGAAAAGAGCTTATATAGTCTAAAGTAAGTAGCCTAAGACTAGTACTAACTCTATAAAGGAAAGATTAAGAAGACTAGTCTTATTAAGAGTAGAGTAGATCTCTACCTATCTATATATTCTATCTAGAAACTAATAGTTCTAGTATATATATATAATATTTTAATAGGAGCAGAGAGTATAACTAATATAGACTAGTTTAAGAGAAGGTTTGCGATATTCTTTAAGATTAAGGACCTAGGAGAAATAACCTACCTACTAAATATTAAGATTATTATAGACTAGAAGGCTAGTACCTTACGTCTAGACTAGACGTACTATATTAAGAAGGTGCTAGACAAACTTATAATTTTAGTAGAAGGCGCTTACCTAACCTAATTACCTCTAGATAGCTATAATATATTTAGACTATTAGGACCTAAGGACGTTAGAGTTAATAGGAGGGAGTACTAGGAAGCTATTAGTAGCTAGATATATATAGGCGTTCTAACTAGGCCTAATATTATATTTATACTTAGAAGGTATATACGCTTATTAAAGGACCTAGGAATTATATATAACGCGAAGATATAAGATATACTTATAGGGTACTCTAACTTAGACTATACGATAGATAAGTCGGACTATATCTTAGTACTAGAGAATATATTTATACTTACTAGAAGACTAGTATTATATACTAGTAAGAAGTAGAAGTTAGTAGTAGGCTTAGTAATAAAGGTAGAGTATATAGCGATAGCGAGATATATAAAGTAGTTGTAGTTTCTTTACTAGATCCTCTAAGATATAAAGATATAGAGGTATATTAATTAGAGCCTACAGATTAGAGAGGAGATAAAGTTTACTATAGGCTTACTAATAGTATAGCTATATAGCGATAATTAAGTAGTAATTACCTTAGCGAAGGATACCTACGCTAGTAAGAGGTTAATATATATTAATATAGCCTACTATTACTAGTAAGACCTCTATAAGAAGAGTATTATCTCTATTAGCTATATTAAGCCCTCTAATATAATTAATAACAGTCTAACTAAACTAAAGCTAGGACCCTAAATCGAGAAGTTAATAGAGTAGCTCTAGTTAAGAAAGTAGCTCTTTATTTCTAACTATGATTTTAGCTATTACTAGAAAGTAGCGTTATAATCTACTAGGCTAACCTACTACCTTAGATAATTTTATTTATTAATTAGAAGCCTAGAAACCTCTACCTAAGTACTTATACTACTCGTAGCTACTCTTAGATCCGCGAGACCTATAATAAGAACTCTAACTACTACGGAGAAGAGTTAGAGTAGCGAGAGTTAGAAGGCCTTCTACTAGGCTAGGATAGACCTATATTAGGCGTCTTTATAATCTCTTAGTCGTAGAACTCCTACTAAGCCCTTATTCTATCTACTTTAGTAATACTATAAAGTAGGTTCTAATAGCTCTAAGGCTAGATTAGAGTCCTAGTAGCTAGGAATAGTTACTTAGTTCTAGAGGCGCTAAGCTCGACTTTAGAGGATAGTCGATATTTAGAGGGCGAGCGCTTAGTAGGGAACGAAAAGTCGAGATTGTCTATAATAGGAGAAAGGAAATAAATACTACTATAGACACTCCTTACTAGCTAATCCCTTAGACTCCTATAAAAGGTAGGACTAGTACTAGCTATATAGGTGTCTAACTTAGAAGGTTAGCTATAAGTTAGAGGAGAGGAGAGGCCTTAAGATAATAATACTCGTTCCTATCTCTCCTACTTCTAGCTCTCTTTAAGTAATTAAGCGATAGGACCTTTAGAGCTCTAACGCCTCTAACTAAGGTTTATACCTCGAAAAGCTATATTAGAAATAGAGCCTAGAGGCTATCGCGATAGAGTAGTAATCTCCTCGCTTAATAGAGATTCCTCCTTTTTAAGTAGAGGAATTAGAGTGCGCCTAGTAACTTATAGAAAGAAGGCCTAGTTAGTAAGGTATTAGTAGGTAAGGGCCTCGATCCTCTTACTTATCTAATTTAAATTATAGTTAGTTACCTAATCCTAAATAGTAAATAGCTTCCTAATAATACTCTACTCTAATTAGATATCTTAGCTTACTAAAGGTAGACTAGAATCCTATAATAGATAAGGTTGCTTTAGATAAATAGTAATAGATTAGTCTAGACTAGATTTAGCTTATATAGCTAGAAGGTCTTATCTTCGAACTACGAAGAGAAAAGGTTACTAGCTTCTTAGTCTAAGCGGGGTTTTAGAAAAGCCTTATAGCTATAGTCTATAAGGCAGGTAAGTAGCCTATAATACTTATTCTCCTAATAATAGTCTAATATAATTAGGTAATAATCTATAGCTATCTAACTACGACTCCTACCCCTCTAATACTATAGACCTAGATCTAGAGTCTAATCTAAACTCTAACAAGCTAGTATCTAGAGAGATAGGCTACTATACTAAGAAGTAGGGAGGTAAGGTCGAAGGTTATAGCTACCTACCTTATCTTAGGTTAACTTATCCTAGCTAAAGACACTCTAACCTATAGTACTCTAACCTACTAGGTTAGGATCTTTATCTATTAGACTAGAGTAAAATAAGTAATACTTCTTCTTATTTCTCCTAAAATAGTTAGTATATAAACCCTTAAGGTAAGGATTTCTAAGGTTAGAGTAGTACTAGCTATATAGACCTATATATTACCCTCCTAACTTTATAATATACCGAAGATAATTTATAGTCTAAGTAATACTAGCTATTATAAAGCCTATAGTAATTAGTATAATACTAGTTAGGATATTAAGGCTATATTTCTATAAACCTAGGTTATATAGGAAGGTTATACTTAATAAGTAATATAGAATTATATCGCGTTACTTTTAATAGAGAGTAGGACTTAGTTAAAGTAGCTAGAGTTATACGCCCCGCGAAAAAATTAGACATATACCTAGAGCTATATATAACTAAGAGTTAGGTGCCTTATAGTATTAGAGCTAAAAGAATAAGTTAGCTACGTTTAGAAGGATAATATACTAGAAAGACATATCTAAGAGCTATAAGCTAAGTTAGCTTATTACTAAGCAAAGTATTATCTAGTAGGATTAGCGGGATACTCTACTATAATACTATATTAAGATATTAGAGAGGTTATATTAGTAGAGAAGGGGTAAGAGGAAGACTTTATATAAAGCTAGAGCTACCTATAAAAGTAGAGCATTTATATAAACTAGCTAACTAATATCTATAAATAATAAATATTCTCTAAGTTACGACTCCCCCTTTATATATAGATTACCCTTTATACGAAGCTAGAGCTACCTATAAAAGTAGAGCATTTATATAAACTAGCTAACTAATATATATAAACAACAAATATTCTCTAATTTACAACCCCCCTCTTTATATATAGATTACCTTTATATATAAAGGCAAATATACTCTAATTTATTATCCTCTCTTATAAGGACGAAGCTTATAAGGCTTTAGACTAGAGGTTAGAAGCTAGTAGAAGTAGTCTAGAGTTAGTAGGGACTATAGGTAGTAGTATATATCTAAGAAGGAGTGTTAAAAAGTAATAGGTAGTTATATACTAGGAATATTAAGTTAGAGTAGAGAGAGTTATACTAGTTTATAGCTTAGGAGTACTCTAACTAAGCCCTAAAGCTTAGCCTTAGTAGGAGTATTTCTAGGGGAGATAGGAGAGAAGATTCCTTCTTCTCCTCTTAATCCTATAATAGTTATTCTCCTTCTAATATATACCTAATAATATATTTCTCCTATAGCTACTTCTATTACGTAAATCTATTGCCTAGTACTAAGTATAGGATCTTAAAATAACAATCGCTTTATTATAGAATACGCGAAGATAATAAGTCTTCTTATAGATCTACTAAAATCTAGATAGGACTTCTCCTAGTAGATAGTAGATATAAGGATAAGTAGAGATTAGAGATCTATATATAATAATATATTATTAGTTAATATAGAATTATATAATAATCGTATATATAGCTTAGGCTATAGTTCTAGCCCTACTACTAGCGCTACTAGATATATATAGTATATACTACGCTCGATAGCTAGAGTGCTACTAAGCGAAACTATACTAATAGATAGTAAAGCCTAGATAATATTATTACTAGAAGTATAGTAAAGAGATACTTTTATATAAATAATAATTACGTATCTCTTATAGGATAACTAGTAGAGTTATAGTAGGAGATTATAATATTAGTAATTAGATAAGAAAGGAGTACTAAGGCGCAAAGAGCAAATTTCTATCTCTAAAGAGCCTAGTATCTACTAGGACTTAATATAGTCTATCTATAACTATCTACTAGCTAGTTACTTTAGCGTAAAACGAACGCTACATCTTTTTAAGAGAACCTACCTTTAGCCGAAGTACGAGGCCGATATTATAGAATATATTAAGATAAATATAGTCTACTAAAGGAGCAAAGTACCGAGGTATTTAATATATAGTAAGCTAAGCTTACTACTATTACCTAAGAGGCTATTTAATAAGCTAATAATAGACTTTATTATAAGACTACCGCCTATAAAGCGAGGTAGCGATATTTATAATACAATCTTAGTAATAGTTAACTATAATATCAAAATAGCTAGATATTTGCTAGCCTAGAAGGACTAGATAGTAGTAGACCTTACTAACTATTTACTAGAGCGTACTAAAGAGTAGTATTAGTAATAGAGGTCTAACCTTTATATTAGCGTTCTAGAGCGAAATTTGCTACTAACTTTAAATAAGTCGTACGCTAAGCTTAGCTTTCTATCTATAGACTAATAGACAAACCAAACAATAGAATTAAATACTAGAGTACTACTTCTATTACTTCTATATATAGTACGACGAAGACTAGTTAAAAATGCTACTAATAGTAGAATTTGTATATAATAATATAGTATATTCGATAATAGAACAGATACTATTCTATACTATCTAGGGCTAATATCCTAATATACTAGGAATATCTAAGGGCATATATCTAGATAGAGAGGTATTATTAGCTATAGAACGAATATAATAGCTATAAGATGCCTGCTATTCGCTTAGGGAATAGATAAAGTAAGTATAAGAGTACGAAAAGTAGTATTATAATAAGTACTATACTACTATAATATTTAAGAAGAATAATTAAGTCCTTTTAAGTATAAAGAATCTTAAGCTCTACTAGCTAAGTCGGAAGCTAACGTAGAAGTATATTAGGCTCTTTAGAGTAAGAGACGTAGTTAGATTGTAGGTATATAACTTATAGTTACTACCTTCCTATTATATTTATAATATGTTCTATATATTACTATATAAATCCTACTACTACTACGAAGGCAATAATAACCTAGACTTATAGCTACTAGAGATTCTACTAGAAGGTAATAAAGTATATAAGGTAGAAAGGATTATAGACAAACGTATAAAGAACAGCTAAGAATAGTATCTATTAAGATAGATTAGATACTCTAAAGAGTAGAGTAGCTAGTATAACTAGTCTAACTTTAAAGATATAGACAAGTTATTAGAGGAGTACGTATAGAGAGACGTAAAAGAGTTATAGTCGAAGAGATAGAGGACGAGACGTAAGTAATATACAAAATAACTATCTAATTTTATAACCTAAAAAATAACTAAATACTATCTAACTAGTATAAATAACCTAGATATAATACTAAGCGCTATACTAGAAATATAACCCTTATTTTTATACGCCTAAGGCGTAAGTAACTAGCAAATATCTAGGCTATTTCTTTATTATTACTTAGCTTAGCAAGCTTAGACTTAGCTCTAGATTCGTTAGATAGTAGACTATTACTCTTAGATCTAGCCTTAGACCTATTAGATAATAGATTATTATCTCTATCCTTATCCTCCTTATTATTAGTATAGCTAGTATACTAGGTAGCTAGAATATAGGCTATCTATATACGCGAGTTAGTATTAATTTAGCTATAATAATCTTAGTTAACTTACTATCTCTATTATTAGAGTCTAGCGCTCCTACTACGCTAGAATAAGAGATAGGAACTCTAGAGTCGTAGTTAGGTTATTAGTACAATCTTCTATTAGGCGGCTACGCTAATATATAAATTAGCGCTAGAACTATAGCGACTTAATAATAGTCTACTAGACCCTTATAAGTAATAAGCCTATCCTTAATATATTAGAATCCCTTTTATAGGCCTAGGTATTAGCATAGTTAGTAATAGCTACTTTATAGTCCTTATATAATTTAATATAGACGCTTATAACGTCTGTACTATTCTAGAGTAGTCTGCGATCTATTAGCGACTTAGCTATAAGATAGACGCCTTAGGAATATACTAAAGTATAGCCTCTATAATATCTATAGTAGTAATATTTCTAGGTAGCCTCTTTAGGCTTATTATATAATCTACGCTTAGCGATAACTAATAGATTATAAAGATAGGCTCTACTATAAGGCCTAGGCGCGTTAGGTATAAGTCTAGTAGTATTAAATTTATAGTTAGATACCTTCTTAAAGGCTATATTAGAAATAAATAGAAGATAAATATATATAACTATAATAATAGGCCTTACGAGGAAGTAATAAGTATATTAATATTAAGATACAAATAAGGCGCAAGCTAAAGATAAATATCTTACTATAGTAAATAACAAAATTAGGTAGAATATACTAGAGAGGAAAAGTTTAAGAGAGAAAGATATTTATATATTCGCGTGCGGCTAGGCTCTAATAATAGCAGACATTTATAATAATAATATAATAATAATAATAGTAAGTTACATATTATTTACGCGCGCGATAATAGATATAATAGGAGGAAATATAATTATTTGTTAGTATTATTATAATAGCGACTAGTAAGGGCGCTAGTCTAAAGAGAGAGCGACTATAAGCTCGTTAGCTAGTTAACGCCTAAGGTAGTATACTTAGCGCTATACTTAGCGTACTTATAATATACGTTCGAGGAGAAGATAGTTTAGTACTATCTTATCGATTATAATTACTACCTTCGAGATAGTATCCCTTATATATATTATATCTCTTACTACTATATTAGCTTATATAAATACTTACTAGTACTAAACTAAGTAGCCTTATACTAGTACTTTAAAGCCTACTAGATATAAGAGAACAAATTAATAAAGGCGCCTAGGAGATCTAAGAGTAATCTAAAACTATATCTATAATAAAGTCCTAAAGGTACGCCTATTACTCTACGTAAAACTATAATAGATAGATATATACGCGGACCTAATAAGGAGAGTATATAAAGTAAGGAGGAGATAGATAGCAATATATAGATAGAAAGACTATAATATATATATAGCTATTAACTAATAGAAGAAGAGATAGATTTAAAGAGATATAATAATTAGGTAAAGAAAAACAGTTATAGAAGCTACTAGAGATCTAAATACAATATAGAAACTAGCGAGATAGGCAAGGGAGATAGTAGGATAGCCTAACTAACTTCTATAATTCCTACTCGTTTAGGACTAAGAAGGATACTTATAGACTAAGGAGATAGGTAAGGTAGTAGTACTAGCTACTTACTTCTTCCTACTATTAGTTAAAGTAAAACTCTATAATATCTACAGCTATAGCTACCTAGCGAAAATTAATATCTTACTATAGATTACTAAGGAGGAAGTATATAATATCTTCTAACATATCCTACTAGATAAGATACTAGAGCTAGATAGAATTTCTAACTAGCTACTTTAGATATATAAATAGTATATTACTCTAATTCTCGCGTACTTATTTATAAGATATATCTAAGAATCGTACTACTTAAAGATCTCTAAAAATTAGATACTATAGTACTTAAGAAGCTATAGAAGCTAGACTATACCTAACTAAAGGCCTACTAACTAATTATCCTTCTTAATACGCTAGTAAAAGTACTTAAGGTAGTAGTAATAAAGAAAATGTCGGAGGTAGTAAAAAGGCTATACCTCTACCCCTAAGCTAGATAGGAGTATATCTAAAGAAATCTACTATTATAGTACTTAAATATATTATAGAGTAGGTCTATATAATATAGAAAGCTAATTAGGGCCTTCTAGCGTTAATAATCTACCTTAATATATCCTTAGCCTTTAATAAAGTCTTATACGAAAGCCTAATCTATAACCTAAGAGATAAAGGATATACTAAGTAGCTTATAAGCTTTATCTAGTTCTTCCTTACTAATAGAAGTATAGTACTTATTCTTAGAGAATATAAAGACAAATACTAGGCTACGATAATAAGAATCCTCTAGAGCTCGATACTATCTCTAATTCTATTTCTATTCTTTATATTAGGCCTTCTTCTAACTATACGAGATGGCCTAACGTTAGCTATAGGATTTGTCGACAATACTAATATACTTATATTTAGTAAAAGTACCGAAGAAAACTATAAGGCACTCGAGAAGGCCTATAAGAGATATAGGAAGTAGGTCGATAGATATAGCACTAAATTCGCCCTAGAAAAATACTAACTAATATACTTTATTTAGACTAGTAAGAGAGATAACCTCTAGGCTATAGTAAGCATCTAGGACTTTATAGAAGGCCTAGTCCTATCTTTAAGACCCCTTGAAATCGAGATCGATATAAAGCTTACCTAGAGACTATATATTCGAAAGATAATAGAGAAAGGATAGAGATAAATAGCGTTACTAACGTACTTATATAAATGACTTAGGGAGCGGTACTAATAAAAGAGATACCTATATATTAATATTAATATTAAGTTTATATCTAATCTAACTCTCTATATAGGCTATAGAGAAAGTCTTATATATATAGTTAGAGCTAAAGATTGTAGGTATCGAAGCTAACTTCCTAGATAAAACTTACTCTCTCTCTTCTAGTATTTATCTATAGTAGCTATAGCTATAGAAGTAAGTATAATAGCTTACCTACGCGTATAGCTACTATTCTATAGGTTATTAGATAATTATTTAGATAAAAGAGTATTATCTCTACTACTTAGAGTACGCTATAAAAGCTTATATCTAGATTAGTAGGCCGAGCCGTTCTCTTACCGCCCTATAGTAGCCTATATATATCCTCTATTCTATATCTCCTCTACCTTACCTAGCTACTAAGCGTTATATAATCTATATAAGGATTTTAATAAATAAATTTCTATATCCTCGACTTATATCTAGAGATTATATACTATTTCCTACTTACTACTATCTAAGCTCGTACTACCTCCTTAATAATATATCTTATAATACCTCGCGTAAATAGAGTAGGCTAGGTATAGTATACTACTCTATACCTTCTTTTATCGAAGAGTAGTTATTCTAAGATAGTAGAAATATAGTCGGTAGATATAAGGCTTAGTATTATAAGATAGAGGTTTACTAAAAGTATATTCTATATCGACATATACGCGAAGGAGCTACGCTAATTAGATTTAGCTATTATTTTAATAGTCGTATTTTAGTATATCTATAACGCTCGTTAAATCTATAGTTTAAGAGATCTTAGCTCTCTATAATCTTACTATTATAGAAGTTCGTAGCTAGTATTATATATAGATATCTCTTATTACTAGCTAATATCTATATATAGCGGTAGTCTAGCTAGTACTTATATACGAGGCGGTATATAGTATATACTAGAAGGAAATAAGAGACACAAACCTAATATACTTAAACTCCTATAAAAGATCTAATTCTAAGCGCTTAGAATAATTACTAATATATATAAGTTAATTCTAATCCTAGTTCTCTATTATAAAGTAATAATAGTACTAATAGACTAATACCTTATAAGAATAACTCTTATATATCTAGTTAAAGAAAGAGAGTTATAGATAAAGAAAGATATTAAGTAAAAGTATAAGAAAATATAAAAACTTATATAGAAAAATAAATAGAAATATAGGAAGTACTATAAATTAACTACTAGACTATACGACCTCTATATAAGTATAAGAGAAGAGAGCCTATAGGTAAGCTCGCTAGGTATAACTAGGAAATAGATCGAGACAAGATAGAAAATAATATAAAAAAGAAGCTAGACTAAGAGATAGGTATAAGCCTACTCTATAAATAGCTTACTAATCCTATCTTTAGTATAGGATACTAAATAGGACCTAGGCTAATACTAGAAACATAAGAGATTAATAAGAGTATAGAGTATAATAGTAACGCTTCTAAGAACTAGATATATTAGCCTATAGATATATCTTAGCTACTAGAATATACTAGAGTATATAAGTAAGGTATATATATATAGTTACTATAGATAAGACGTTAAATAGATACTACTACTATATCTAGAATAATATTAAGGCTAGAGAGAGATAGTAGAAAGAGCTAGATTAACTAACTATAAAGAAATCCTAGCTATCCTAGTAAGTATAAGAGCTATAGTAAAGTAGATAATCTAGTAGAAACTACGTAAATAGTTTAGTATTATAAGAGAAATAGAGAGAGAAGTTAAAATAGAGGAGTAGAAGAGCTAGTATAACGAGCTAGTATCTAAAGGAAGTATAGAAACTTCTAATAGTCCTACTATAATAGCCTAATCGAGAAAAACTAAAAGGCGTAATAGTATACGTATAATATAATAGAAAGATATTAAAAAGTAAAGAGTAGCTACATACTAGTAGTATTAAGTTAGAGTAAGGAGAGTTATACTAGATTATAATTTATAGGTATACTAACTAAGGTCCTATAGGCTTAGCTCTAGTAGGAGTATTTTAGAGAGAAAGAGAAGAGAAGATTCTCTCTTCTCTTCTCTAATATATTTATTATATTCCTAATATAATATATTCCTAATATAATATATTCCTAATATAATATATTCCTAATATAATATATTCCTAATATAATATATTCCTAATATAATATATTCCTAATATAATATATTCCTAATATAATATATTCCTAATATAATATGTTCCTAATATAATATATTCCTCTTATAGCTACTTCTATATACGTAAATCTATTATTTAGTAGAGAGAGGATCTTAATTTAATAAAAGAATAGTTTTTTACCTAGTAGTAGCTATAGGCTACAACTAGTTTTTCTCCTTACTAAATAAATAAAGTAGTCTCAAATAGCCTTATATAGAGAGCTAGACTAAGTATTAATTTAATATTAATTAATAAATATATAATAGCTAGCGTAATTTAGCTAATTATAATATAATATAGATAGCTACTCTATAAGAGTAGCCTATATCTACTACTAAGAAAGTATTACTAGATACTACTAGTATTATCTATACTAATAAGACTAGCGTTATATCTTCTTTAAGAGACTTCGATAGAGATTATAACTATAGCTATTTAGTTATAGAAAAAGACGTCGATATAGTACTAGAATATAGGACGAATAATTACTTAGATATAGAGCTAGAATATAATACTATCTTCGTAAGAATATATAGTATAATCTTTAAGAGGCTAAAATATATCTATTAAGAAGATACTCCTATTATAACTCTACTACTCTATCTTTATCTAGATTCTAACTAGCTAACTTTTAAGCTAGCTAGTTAGGCTCTACTAACGCTTATAGTAGTATCTACTACTAATATATCTTTAGAATTATTCTTTATAATCTTATAGTTAGAATATCGATAGATTCTTATATTATAACAAATCTAACCTTTATAAGATATTTACTTTAAGTTATTTAACCTATTAAATATTAGTTTAATTATATATATTATCTATATTTAATAATTTATTTAAGATCTATTTTTTATCTTTTATTTATTAGTAAAGAAAAGTAATTACTATCCTATCTACTAAAATACTAAGTACTACTTTCTCTTATAAGCTATTTGTATTTGCTATAAAGCTAATTATAATAAAAGACTATTAAGAAGATTATACATTCTTTTATTTAGCTCCGCGAGATTTTAGGTAACTATTATAATCACGCGCAGTGTTGCTGCTAGCGTCTCGGAAGCGCCCTAGATTTCGGCTGCTCCCGTGGATCCCGATCTCTGTACTCCAAGGAGCACGTCGCCAAGGCAACAGTCCTTCGAAAGTAACAATCAATATTATTGACAACTTCCATGCTTCTCTGTTCACCATGGCATAGCTGCTTAATCAGAGAACAACATGCGGCGTCTCGATTTATTCGCTGAGAGAACACCGAGTCCTCCACCGAGCCGAGTCCACCATCAGGTCGTTCGCGTTCGCCATCCAGGCTACGACGATGCAGGCAATACACTCTTCGCCTTCCCCGCCGTCGACGTCTACTGCGAAGGCCAGCAGCGACAAGAGCCTGGTGTCGAAGAGGTTGGTGGAGTTTTGGTGCAAGTCGTCTACACGGCATGCACCATCGTAAGTGGGAACAAAGATGGCTTCTTGTCGCGAGACAAGAGCGGTACGGACATCGTGTGGGAGCCTCAGATGTCCTCCGCCACCCCCGCCGAGATCGACCAGGTCCTCCGAGCCGGTGACTACTACTTCCATGTCCCGTCTCCACCGCCGATTACTGTCGCTAGCCCGTCAACAGCATCCCTCAGAGCGGCGGTCCCGCCCGACTTCCGAATCGCCTACGCCGTATGCCCGACCTTTCGCGAATGGCAGCCTCCGCCTCAAATTCCCGAGTCATTTCAGGCCAGCGTTGTCGACGACCCTCAGCCGCCTAGAACCCGCCGTTGCCATGTCACCGCCGAGACTGACGCAAACGAATGCGCGCACTTGGTGCCCGCCGGCGAGATGGACTGGTTCGGTACGCATGCTATGTGGCTTCGCCATTACACGACCTCAAGATTTTGCAAAGATGCTATCCATCAGCACGGCAATATCATACCGCTGCGCAAGGACATCCACTTTCTATTCGACAGCAGCCACTTCACCGTCTTTCCTCGGCTAGATAAGAACGGCGCCTACCAACCGGCTGTCCATGTCCTTACTACTGACGCGCCCAGCCTGTACAAGAAATATCACGCACGTTGCCTACGTCCACTTCGAGGCATCTCTGCGCACTTTTTGTTTGCGCGATTCGCCTGGTCGATTTTCCCGCTACTACGCGGCTTCTTCCAGGCAGGCATGGCCCGGTCGGTTCTAGTAGCAGGCAACATCGAGCAGACAAGAGTAGGAAGCGAATGCGAGCAGCTGGTGCAAGGTCAGGGCCCCGGACGGAGCGGTTTGTCGCCGAAGAGGAAGAGCACGTCACCTACTAAGAGCCGATCACCCGAGAAGCGTATTTGTACGGAATATGCACGGGAGAGCAATAGTCCGGACTCGGCAGTCGCTGGTCTTGGACAGGCGAAAGAGAAGGGCAAGCGGCGAAGAAGCAGCTGCAGCATTAGCACAGGCAGCAACAGCGAGGAGGAAGACGACCAAGACACAAGCTCGGAAGAGATTACTGATCCGGACGAGCTTCAGGTTCTCGCCGCGCAAGGCCTGCGCGCCCAAAAGAAGCCGCGGACATCGCGGGAGATGGATAATGCCCGCTTTTTGGCCGCACAAGGACATCCGCACTATGGTTTTGTTGAAAGCGAATGGGACGAGGATGACGGATGGGAAGAACGAAACAGAGGGAGGACGCGAGATCGATTCGGGCGGCCGTTTGTATAGATTAATAAATACGTCCATACATGTCTCGAAGTTCCCTGCAGAAGGATAGCGGGCAAGCGACTAGCGATTCATTCTGGACTTGTCAACAAAATGAAGAACCTTGCACTGACCGGCAGCAACAACGACAAGCACAATCATCGTCGCCTCTCAGGTGTTTCTCCTCGCTGTCAAATGTTCCGCCTCGCTGTCGTCTCTTCCTTCTCGCTGTCGTCTGCTCCTCTTCGCTCTCGTCTGTTTTTTCGGTGCCGACTGTCGGAACTGGTGATCCATATCGTGGTGGAAAGGTCGGTGTCTCGATGGGTGCTGCTGGCTCAATAGGCGCTGTTGGCGCTGCGATACTGCTGGAGTGGTGGTGCTGACCGAGGCATCGCAAGCTGGTCTAATAGAGATCACGGAGGTCAGGATGCTCGCATTATAAGTTGGCAGCCGTCTTGTGTGTTCTTTCTAACGCCGGCTGTCACATACCGAACTTGCCAATGTCCGCTGTCTGGGTGTCTGGTGAGATGTCGCTGCAGTATCAGGAAATTGAAGCAGGTGTCGTATCAAGTCCTTCTGATTGGAATGCCGATCACGAGGGTGAGGAAGGGGACGCTCCTGTCAGTTTGCGGGCGAAATGAACATGTCTAGTATGCAGCATAGCAGGGAGGTGGCGGGAGCCGGTATATCAGTAATAAAAGCGACTACGACGTGCTGAGTACATAAGAGGACAACAGTTGCGGCAAAGGTAAAGGTGTGCATGACGGCGGAACGTGTACGGGCAGTGCTGGATATACAGCTCGCTTGCCCAAACATGCCTACATTTACCGGACAGAACCTTTTTTGATTATGCCATACGACCCACACGAGTTACCCGGATCTGATATTAAGAGCGTCACTTACTACCCGCTGCGTCTCTGTCAATTTCGCCCGCCGCCCGTCCAACTCTGCCTCTAGCTGCTCCCTCTGCTGCTTTAGACTCGCCTCAAGATCCGCCAGCTGTATAGCTACCGGCTCCAAAAATTGAAAGCGCTGTTCTGTACAGTTCATCTCCTCCTCCAATGCCTTAAGCGACGCGCGAGCTCGAGCAAGATCTTTCGCGTCGTCAACACCGGCTGGGGCGCTCTGCAAGAGATCTACAAGCTTCTTGTACCATGCGCACTGCTCCTCCTGAGTCTTATATTGGCGCTCCAACACGTTAATGCCGACGAGCTGCTTCGCCTGCTGTAGCGCCGTAAGACGATCAAGCACGCGCTGCAGACTACGTGCTATAGCTTCGAAGGCCTTAGCCTCTCTGGTCGCGATGGCGAAGAGATTATGGTCTTGTTGGCTAGTTGTTCGTGTCGTCGTAGTAACAGCGGTTGCCATTTGGTCTAAGCCAAAGTCGGACCTCGGGAGCATTAGCCAGCTCTGTGACTGGCTTGCAAGTAACGACAACACCCAGCGCCACAGCGGTACGTCGAGGGTTGAAGGTAGCGGTTGATGCTTCGCGAGTGCGAGACCGAAGACGCAGGCAAACACGCCACACGAAGCTGCGTCGTCTTGTCTGGCGAGGTCCTTTGGCGGCTCGGGCTCTAGCATTCTCTCGCCCGGAGGCAAGATTTCTGTATGGGTCTTGGGTGATTGAAAGACAACTTGTTCCTGGAAGGCCTCCCAGCAACGCGTCCGGTAGGCTGTACCAATTGAATCAAAGAATTGAACCGTTCTGTTACTAATGTCAAACAACCCAAACGCCCAATGACCAGGCAGATGCACAGGAAAAGCGATCTGCTTGTTGCTCGCCTTTAACGTCACCCGGAGCTTATGCTGTGGCTTCGCTAAATCAATGCCGCCGGCGAGCAGGCGAATTGCAGCCTTGTTGTTTTGGCAAAGGCCATGTGCCGCGTCATGGGCGAAGAAAATACAGTTGTCCGAGAGCCATTGTCCAGGGAGAAATCGGTTCAAGTCGCTGACGGCGCCAGCGGGCAATAGCATCCGCGAGACATTAGGTGCTCGGGTCTGCTGCGGCTTCTGAACTGGCGAGCTGGCCTTATAAGTCTGAACGGTGCGATCACTTACGTGCGTTGAATCTAGAGGGTCTGCCTGCGATCCCGAATCATCTTTCACTTTGACCTGCGTCTTCTTGACGTTGGCACCGCTCTGTGTAGCTGCAGGTTCACCTTCATTCTCGGGTGGGGGCAGTGTATGAGCGCGTTCCTTCTCGGTAGCGAGAGCATTTGACGTAGCGGCAGCATCAGGCTCAGACCTAAGCGATAACTGGCTCCGGACACGTCCTCGCTTGAACTGAGAAGCTTTCGGTTTGGCTACGCCTCTATCCTCATCTTCGGGCGATAGCAGAACCTGGCCTCGCTGCTTCTCGACAGCGGGAGCGCTCGGTGTGGTAACAATTTTGCGCACAGGCCCAGGCCGTAGCTGGCCCCGAATTCGACCTTGGGTCAAGCTGAGATCTTCCAGATTCGCTGCAGCTCCGCTCTTATTATCGAACGCTGCCTGTGCTGTGATCGTGTCCTTGCATGTGGTCCCTCGAGCACCTGTAGGAGCTGCAGCTTCACTCTCGTCCTCAGGCGTCGGCAGAAGTTGGAATGTGTTGTCGTCCACAGAACCAGATATCACAGGTGAACCTCGTGTTACAGGTGACGGTGTGCCGTTGGCAAAGTTGGCATTAGCAAGAGCGCTGTCATCCTCGAAAGGTGCAAACCCAGTGCCAGGGCTGCTTTCTAGCAACGCATCGTCACGCCAGAGTGCTGAGCGGCCGGGTGTGATCCGCTGTCGCTTTCTGCTTGGCGAGGAAGCCGGCGTGGACTGGGCGAGTCGCTTCCTTGCCGGTGGTGCCTGACAAAAGCTGTCACTTGGCGCATTGAAGTCCTCATCGCCACGGATCGTGCTCACGTGCTCCCTTCGGCCGATCTCGATCTCAATCTCGATGTTGTCGTCATCGTCCTCTTCGGAGTCGCTACTAGCATTTGCATTGGACGGAGCCGTCATCAGGACATCTTGTGGGACCCATGCTTGGCGGCGCAGCACTCTACGTGTCTGAAGCTTCTGGAACGTAGTGTTTGGATCGAGACGCAATTGCCTTCGTTGGAGGACTTCAGGCAGCGCTTTGTTGACGTCGCCGTTGCCCTTGGCTTTCGAAAAGGCGTGAAGGCGGCAGAGGAAGTCCTTGCTAGCGTCGTAGGCGGCGATGTAGAAGACAAAATCGGAAAGTGACAAATGCCATGGGCTGCGTTTCAAAAGTCGCTTCTGGTACGTCTTGTACACGCCTTTCGTTTCGAGGCTTTTCAGCATAAGGTCGTGCAGTTTATCCAGCGCGATCTTGTCAAACAAGCTTTCGAAGTCGTCGGTAATGGTGGAGACGCCATGACGCTGCCGGTATTTGCTCCGGATCTGCCGATACTCGGTGATGTGCTCGTTCACGCGCTGCCGATATTCCTCGTTGGCAGCAGGATCTTCGAGGGACTCCAGTCTCTGGCGCAGCTGATCAACACCGAGCTCTCGAGCTTCTGCGGCCGCTTCTGCCATCCTGCCATCAGTGTCTTTGTCGCTTCTTGCTCTTGGCCGTCATGAGATGTCACCTCGGCAAGCGGAGCCCGGAGGCAGTACGCCAAGACCACGTGCAAGTTCCCACCACCGACGGCTCCCACCATTGTCCCCCATTTATTAGGACAACTTGTCACAGCATATCATGCGGCGCAGATCTAGGCCTACAAATGCTGCATCGTGATCAATCACGAAGTGCCTATGTTATCATCAAATGTTCCAAGCGTTTTGAGCTGAACCGAGCCATTTCGGTCTTGAGCCCGGACAGGAAAATGTCCTGGCTCAGGCTGAACCCGCATACCCGGACCTCAACCGGGACGGAATTTTGTCCAGGTTCAACCCAAAACTGCGGGTTCAACTCCAGCTGCTGAGTAAATTCAGCTGTGTAGTCACATGTCGAAGCTCTGCATTTCTAGTCTCCCATTTACGCAGAAGAAAACCTTGTCGCTAGATATCTCGTTCTCCGATACCTCGCCGGCCTGGCCCATCCCTCTGCAGACATCTCACGCGAGGATCACACTCACAAGGGCGGGTTCTCGCCGAAGACGAACATGAGGGCTTTGTGCGAGCTTGTTGCTGGAGGGAGGAAAAGGCGTGCACACATCGCTGGAAATGACGTCTCAACATGTTCTACGCGATCGCAGGCGACAGGGCGGCTCTTGAAGGACGTCAGACTCGGAGCTTCTAGCCAGTCGTGACATGATGGAGCGGAGACAGGCGGAACAGGCGGAGCGGGCGATCAGCTGGATCCCGTCGAGACGCGACATGACCACCGAGCGATACGGCCACCGAGCGACACGGCCACCGAGCGACACGGCCACCGAGCGACACGGCCACCGAGCGACACGACCACCGAGCGACACGGCCACCAAGCATCGTGCGACACAGCCACCGTGCGACACAACCACCGTGCGACACGACCACCGACGAGAGGCACTGCTATCGAACGACGTGGTTGCGGTAGGCGACACCGCCTATATCTTCCACCAGTGCTGCACCATGCACAAGCAGTCGAGAAAAACGGCGAATAATCGAATCTTGGTTAACATCTCGAACCACGAGGTCCTACCTCAGGCGCGCAAAGTGCCAAATGCCAGCGCCATCAACAATGTGCCCAACAATGTGCCGTCGATGAGCGGCCCGAGCACGGCGGAAGAGCAGGATGTACTGATTATGCAGCCGAAAGGCAGGACCCAACAATGGTCCAGGGACCACGGCTGATGATAGAGGTAAACGTGGTCTCAAGGTTCTTTTTTAAAGGACGTTTCTCTTACCACGGATTATTCCTTTTTCTTCTATTGGGTTTGAGTGCCGGCAGGAAGGGAAAGAGAGGTGTTCCAGCGGCAAGGAAAGCAGAAGAGGGTATGGAGTGGATTCATTCATTGGTTCCATACATAGCAAATCGCGGCTGGCAAACTCCCGCTCTGAGCGCAGTAGTGATCAGAGTGCACAATTCAAGCATTTCGTTCGCCCCCTCATGATTCACACAATCCCGTGGCCCCCTCCCATTACGCCATCTATCCAAGCTGCGCAGTCAAAAGCTCAAGCCTCTCTTGACCCCCGGCTTACCTCAAACGCGCATCAACAACCCTTGCCAGCACCTCCAGCACGCCCTCCCTCAACCCCCTCACCCCTCTGCTCCACGTGGTTGCACGGTCCCAACCCACGCCCCCGTTCCACCCCATCATACTCCCAAACACCTCAAGCAACCCATACTTCCTCTCTACCGCCTTCCTCAACGGCGGCAACAACTGCACCACCACATCCGCGACATCAACCGTGGTAGTGTTATCGAGCGGGTCCAGCAGTAAGCCATCCAGCGCCCCGACCCAGGCATCCAGCTCGAAAGCCGCGGAGGCGGAGGGTGGACAGGTCGCGTGCGAGGCGAGGACGAGGTGAGCCCCGGTGCGAAGGGAGGCGAGGTCCGCGTGAAGACCGCTACCGGGATAATGGGCTGGTGGAGGGAGGATGGTGGGCGAGCGATTGGTGTGCGGGAAATGGCAGAAGGTGAGGGGTGTGAGAGTGAGGAGGAGGTAGAGGGCGAGGGCGAAGATGAAGAGCGTGAGGGTGAGGATCCGGACCAATGTCAGGATGCGATTGAGGCAGACGGTGGTTGTGGCGGGCGGTGGACCCGTTGTGGTGGATGGTAGAGCTGTTTTGGTAGGCGATTGAGCTGGCTGGGAATGCTCGTCAAGTGCCGATAGCTCGATTGCTGGGGTCGGCGTGTCCATCAGTAATGTCGGTGGCGTTTGATTCGCATTCGTCATGTTTACTGGTTCTGTAGCCAACGCAATCGGCGTCGTGGCTCCCGCTGCGAACGGAGGTGAGGTGTGGGGCTGGGCCTCTTTGGCCGTGGGCGGAGCTGATCCAATGCGTGAAGCTGATGTGCTCTGATCATCTTTCGCCGTGGCCGGAGTAGTGATGATGGGAGCAGCGATGGATGCAGTATCGATGGTTGGAGCAGCGATGGCTGGAGTAGTGATGGCTGAAGTATCGATACTTGGAGCAGCGATGGCTGGAGTAGCGATAGACTGCTCAGTCGCCACAGTGCGTGGAGCGGAGGGTCGCTGTGACGTCCGCTCCTCGCCCGTGTCCGGAGGTGGAGTTGGAGCTTGCTGCTGCCCTGGGTCTGTCGGCGTCTCATCTTCCGCCGTGCCCGGGGGTGACGTGTGTGAGATTTCATCCTCGACGGACACTAATGGCTGCGATGATAGTGGTGGTGGTGATTGCTGTTCTGACGTCTGGTCCTCGGCGTCGGCGGCCAGCAGTCGTGCACGCAGATGCGCCTTCTTGGCGTCGTCCTTCATCTCACCGAGCGCCTTCCACAGCCCTGCGCGGCCCGTCTCCGTGCGCAGCAATTTTTCGCCTTCCTCCATCGCCGAGCACATGACTCAAGTCACAGCGGAATGAGGTGCGGGTGGTGCAGGTCAGGTGTGCCCGGTGCGGTGCGGTGGGGCGGGAGTGGGGTGGAAGCGCGTGGAATCTCGCCAACGCAGCCGTGCTCTCCTTTCCAGTCGAGCTCCTCTCACTAACGACTCAACTCAGCTCGGAGCAATACATGTGTTGTTGAAATTCCAGAGTCGGGAGTTACTGGCAGAAAGTCCAGTTGACCGACGATGCCGCCAGATGACGATGCTGGTAGGTGCCGCGTGCGTGCGTGGTAGAGAGCATCCGGCACGAGGCGTGGTAATGCATACCTCCGTGTGGTACTCCTCTTGCATCTATGTCTCTTGCCGCCCGACCAGACAAGACGTTGCGAACATGTGTATCCCTCTCCATCGCCCACTCATTGATCGTCCCACCATCCATCCACTCATTCCTCTGCTCCACGGGCAACACTCCTGTCCGCTTCCTTCAAACCACAGCATCTCTACCTCTACGTGAGCATCAATCGCCTCGCACACTCAACTCTGACAAACTCCCTTGTATTTCTCTGTTTCACCTCAATCGCTTGCCGACTCTCCACCCCATTCACCATCCATTAACGGTTCTCGCCTAGTCATGTCTTCGATTGCTGGCAAGGTACTTTCTATGATCCCTCTCGCCCCTCCTCCCACACCTCCACTAACCAGACGCCCCCTAGACGTACGCCAACCTGACTGCCACCTCGGCCAAGGAGGGCAAAGGCTTCCGTTTCCCGCCCTCGCTGAAGCACAAGATCTTCGTCTTCTGCGCGGCCAAGAACTTGTCCAAGCGCTCGCTGAACCCGGCCAAGATCATCGAGCTCATGAAATACCTCGACTGGGACCAGGACGAAGATATCGAGCTCACCGAGGTCCTCGCCAAGGGCCTGACCAACTTCATCTACAGAAACGTCCATGCGGCCAACTTGATCCTGGAGAATGCTCTGATCGAGCAAACCGACACGCCTGGCAAGCCCTTCGCCATCTACACGGTTCGCTACCGCGCCTACACTGCGCATTGGCCAGAGGCGTACATCACGGACTTCTCCTACAAGCCGCCTGCGGGCACTGACCTTGCGGACTTCCGTGGCGAGGGCGTGCGCCTTTCTACCATCACAGTCGATTCAACCATCGAGGCTGTCGTCGAGATCAAGGAGCGTGGCGAGAAGACTCAGCAGGTGGAGAAGGTCGAATGCGTCGACCGCCCGGTTGAGAAGATCGTATATGTTGACCGGCCGGTGGAGAAGATCGTATACGTCGAGCGCCCGGTTAAGAAGGTTGTCGAGAAGCTTGCGGAGCTTAGTCCTCAGCAGCGCCAATTTGAGACCTTCACTAAGGCCTTCGCCAACCAATTTGCCCAGAAGACCAATTGCACGCCCACTGCCGCCCTGGAGTACATGCTGGAGGACTCGTCCGCTCCTAGCGTGCTTGCGGCGATTATTAAGCAGGGCGCCGTGCACCAGCGCGACAAGGCCGATTTCGCAGCCACGCGTTCCAAGTTGGAGAGCGAGACTGCCGATCTCGCAGCTACGCGCTCCCAACTCTCCATCACACGCCTTGAGCTGGAGCGCGAGGCTGCCAATCGTCGTGCCGAGGTCTCTCAGCTGAAGGACCAGGCGCGCCAGGCCATTAATGCCCAGCGCGCGGCGGAAGAGAAGCTGCGCTCTCAGACCGCCGACCGTGACGCCCAGGTCCGTGACTTGAGGGAGCAGGCGCGCCAGGCCGTCACTGCCCAGCGCGCGGCGGAAGAGAAGCTGCGCTCTCAGACCGCCGACCGTGACGGCGAGGTGCGTGACTTGAGGGAGCAGCCTCGCAAGGCGGGGAGCAATGCGGACCAGGCACGGTCGTACGCCCACGATCGCTTCAACGAGGTCGCTGACCTCAAGGCGCGCATGAGCAGGGCTGTCACCCCGGCCGAGGCCTCCGAGGCCAAGCGTGGGGAAGAGCCACGTGCGGTGGACCACTCCTCTCTCCAGAACATTCTAGCGGAGTACCCGCCCTCCGAGCAGTCGTCGCCAGAAATGACCCAGCACTCGGCATTCCCGTCCGGCGGCGTGATGTCGACCTCCCACCTTAGGGAGATCGCGCGTGGCTTTTCTCCAGCTCGTGATCTTGCGGGGTCGACGGATTTCCCGGACGTCGTGCGTCAGTTCACAAACTCGGTGAAGCCGGTGGAGGAGGGCGGCGAGGAGAAGAAGAAGAAGGTGGGTGGGAAGGGCGGTAGTAAGGTCCAGTTTGCTGCTACGCCCAGTAGGTTCCAGACGCGGTCGAAGGGTTCAGCGGGATTGTTGGGGCCGTTGGAGAACTCGAGGATTTGATTGCGAGAGTGTAACCGACGCTTCGCTTGCTACTTGCCTTGTTATACCCCGGTCGATGGGACTCGCGCGCATTTTGACGGCCGATCTCACGACATTCACTCACTTACTTACTGCCTTGCATATTATCACAGTATTGGATTAGCATAGCGGACAGCATAGAATAGCACAGAATACAGATACTTTGCCTCGGCCACCAGTCGAGCGTCCAGATCTCTCTACTTACCATACTGCGATACTTCCATTCCATCATCCCCGCGACTCATATGTGCGGCCATCCCGGAGCACATGTGTGTGCGCCCGGGCGTATAGACATCATACTAATTACATCGAACGCATGCGAGGCTGGATAGGCTCTTAGGTTTCCCTCACGAGAGTTCACGGACAGTGGTATCCTTCTCTTCTGTTTTCTCTGATCCCTTCTTCCTCGGACACGCAAGGCTGCGGCAAGGGCGAGAGAGCTGGTAAGGTCGTCGAGTCAAGTCAAGTCAAGACCGGGTATGGGATCGCGTACGTGTGTAATGTTACGGCGTAGTGTTCTGTTCGGGAGGTTGTTGCCGCGGGAGTGTAGGAGGGTCAGGTGTCTTCTGCGGCAGATGGATAGAAGGGTGGATGCTGCTAGTGGGAGGTCAGGAGGGTAATGAGGAGGCAGTTGGCTTTATAGTGGTACAACGGACGGTGACGTCCCGGTGAAATACTTCTGTAGAGAAAAAGTGATCGCGATGTCCAACTTGGGTTGAATAGATGATACCAACTTGTTAGTAATAAAGGAAGAGTCCTGCCTCGGCAATACTCGGCAACAGACAAGTAATAATTGGACGCCGCCTCCGAGTAACCTCTTTTATTATACACGCACCGACTTTGAGAAGGCGATCTGGCAGAGCTGTGAGGCCAGAAGATGTTTTCATACTCTGAGAGGCTGTGAAATGGCATCCTATGATTAATGGGCACGACAATGGCTGCTACTCCGGTATGCAGCAGTATTTCCCACCGCCACGTCCCTCTTCCTCCATGCCCACGCCCGTATTCGAGGCCCTAAAAACAGTCAGCTTCGACTCACTTGCAAAATTTTAAGTACACTCCAGAGCAACAAAGCATCATCAGTCCTTCGTATCCGTCTTCACCATCCACAGGTCGCAGCCAAATCCGAAGTTGTGACAAAGACGACCTCGGGAGTCCGCAGAGGAGACTGGCGTCGCAAAAATGACTCTCTTGACTTTGATCTTCACAGAGACGCTGGCACCAACCACGATCTGGTAGGAGGCAGGGTAAGCAGAGCATACCAACGCACCGAGGGCCTTCCGCCAAACCGCATAGGCTATAAAGGACAAGGACTTTAGCGAAGACGACGCTATCAATCAGCGTTCGACTGTTCGTCACAGAGTGAGGCAGTAGCCACGACATCATCGATGGACGGATACATGTTCGTATGCAGGCACCCACCTAGCCACTGCCTGCTTCCCTTTCACCGCAAACCTCGTCCCTTTCTTCACTTCTCTTCCTTTTAAAGACCCGTTCTCTTCTGCCGAGGATCTGAGTACCTTCGAAGTAGTCAACCTGTTCAACGACCAGTCTCAGCGACGAGAGAGACGATCTCCACCACCGCATCTTTCGACCTTCCAAGAAGCGTGAGAGTGTCGACGCAGACCTGGTATGTGTGGATGTCGCTCTATGCGGCAGTGTTTAATGAAATTGTTCGAGGAGCTGATGAACAGCGGACGCAGATGTCCTTGTCGTCGGGCTCTTGGCGTCGGTTCCCACCGTTCCCCACGACTCCTCGCCCAGCACACGTCGAGCAGCCGGTAAGCAACGACTCTGCTCTTGCTCACCACCAAACGCCCACTGACACCCTATAGGTACTTCTCCAGACCCGCCTCCAAGAACTCTCCCAACACTTCACCTCGCCCTTCCTTAGGAGCCTCTACGAAGACTTCACGCCTCGTCTCCTCTCGGCCATGGAGGCGAGTGATTTCGCAGGCGCGTTTGCGGTCTACTCTCAGATTGGCAGGGCATTGATTGAGTGGGAGAGAGGCAGGGCGTGCACGTTTGCGATAGCGGTGAGGGCGCTAGGGGTTGCGTGGCCGAGGGGTGCGGGCGGGGCCGGAGAGCTTGGGAGTGCCGAGGAGGTTCTGGAGGTTGTTTCGCAGGAGCCGATGAGGGATGAGGGCAGTGGGAGGTGAGTGTTGGGTGGTTGTGTGGGAAGATAGTGCAGGAAGCTGCAATAAGGATGCAATAGATCGAGGCTGGACATTTGGGGAAAGCTGAATAAAATGCCACCACCGCACCGTCCGTAGCTGCTAAAGATGGAAGGCATTCACCGATGTCAATCATAATAGGATCTTCTAGGTCCTGAGTCTGGTCGAGTCAATCGAATCTAAATATGAATGTGATGACATAACGAAGAAGCTTCATTTCTAATGTCGGGTCTTTGATTGAACTGGCCACCTCGGCCGTCAAGGCTCCGCTCCTCCTCGACTCAAAGGTTGCAGAATTCTGTACTATGCGATGTCCCAGGCATTCCGTGTCTGATGCGAGATCTTGTCTATCGTATATGTACAACATCCTGTCTATGATACGGGATTTTGTATTCCGTACGAGATTCTGTATCTCATCCGAGATCCTCTCTGCGACACGGGATTCTGCGATTATGTATCCAGCACGAATCCCTGTATCTGACACGCTCTATACTGATATATCTGTATCAAATATACTCCTCCCATCATGAACATGTCCAATGTCCTCCCAAAATCATTACCAATGTGTGCTCCCATCAAGGCGGTGTCTTAAACCACGCGGCTATGCCCTCGCCGTCTCCCTCACCCTCCCGGCCGCAGCAGTACTGCACCATGCCATCCTGAACTCCACGCGCCCGAAGCCCTTGGTCTGGGAGGTCAGACACGGCAGCGACGCCGTGCTGGTCGCGACGTCGATGATGGGATGTGGCGCTGTGGGGCTCACGACGGCGGGAGCGGAGAAGAAGGAGACACTAGCGAGGATGCCGATGATAAGCAGGACGCAGATGAGGATAATAGCGACGATAAGCAGCAGGCCGCAGATGTCGAGCGAGGAGGTAGATCGCGCTGCTTTTGAGTCGGCTTCGGCTTCTGCTTCTGCAACTGCTTCTGCTTTTGCCTCTGCGTCTGGTTCTGCTTCCGACAGTTCTGAGGACGATGATGATGCTGGAGATTGAGATGGGGCGAGCGATTCCGGTAGCGATGGCGACGATGATGGCGATGCGGACGGCGCAGGCTTAGATTCCGGACGCGGAGGCGACCGTGAAATCTTAAGACAGACGATTAGCTTCTTGGCGGCGATCTGGCCGTTTCCGGTCTGTCGGGGTCGGCCGCCGTAGCCGACATCGGGTCGAAGACGGTCTGGAAACACCGGATTGGGATCGGACATATTGTTATGAGGAACAAATTCCTGGATTCGATATGACGTCTTGTTATTGTTGTTGTTGTTGTTGTTGTTGTTGTTGTTGAGATGTGAACGATGACCAGGTGGGATTGCACTAAAGAATATATCTGGCCGTCTTCTGTTGCACGGTGATTGTGTCTTATACAAGTGATACGTGCATGTCTAAGACCTCCGCATATGGATGTCCTCTCGCTTTCTCCTGCGCTCCCTTTGACGCCGCATTCCTGGAAACTTGTCAGGCTGGAAGCAATCCCACCACAGCTATGCATCACGAATGCGGCGGGCCTTGCCGCGCAAACAATATGGTGAAAGTGACGCGCACCATTTGCCAAACATCTTTTTCTGGCACAACTGGCTGGTTCCTTGCATTATTAACCAACCAACTCAACATTCATCACCAACCCTCGACTCGCAAGCGAGCATGCAAGGTCGCCTTACACACCCCATCGAATAAACAGATACGCAAGCTCTGTGACGACAGATGGATGCCCGCATCTCTTCAGCACCATCCTCGGCATCGACATCGACATCGACATCGTCCGCAAACGCGCGCATCTTTCTCGCCGCCGAGGCCGCAATGGACGTGATCAAGCGCATGTGGCGTGAGCCCGATCCGAAGCCCTGGTACTTCCTCTGCATCGTCCTCTGGATCATCATCTGCCTGCAGGATCCCGAGGCCTCCCGCCCAATCCATCCTGCAAATCTCGTCCACCTCGACCAGTTTATCGCACCAAGCCCCTCCTACGCCAACTTCTCCGAGCCTCCCATCCCGGAGATCCTCCGCCCTTACCTTGCGGTCATGGCGTACACCCTGCCGACCCACATCTCCGAGTGGCTCATACATCTTCCCATGCCGGACTTGACCTCGGGGCCGAGTAGCGCCAAGATCCTTTACGCCGATCTGGCCCAGCAGAGGCGGGCGTACGATCTGAATATGATGTGGCGAGAGTGGGTGACGGCGCTGCAGACGGGGGTGACGAAGGCGAATGGTGAGATTGGTGAGTCATGGGGCGAAGTGGAGCGGTGTCTGTGTTGCGAGGGACTTCTGGAGGGGAGTAGGGATGAAGAAGTGTGCGATTCAGCACTACCGATCTGGCGCACATACCTCTCCTGCATCTGGAGACACCATAAGCAGTACGATTCGCCTCCGACTACGGACTCCATTCCAACCTTCTGCAGCGACATAGAATCGCAAACGGTCCACTTTATCGCCACGCTTGACGATCTTGTCGTCTCCGCACGAGACCAGCAACACCTCGCCTTAGAGGCCGTTGATCAAGTCGCTCGATTCGAGTCCGAGTACCTTATGCGAACCGCTTTCCAACCTGCTCTCGAGTTAACAGACCGAAACAGATTTATACTCTCGAAGCGGCCTACCGTCCTTGAAAAGCTCGACTCTCTGAAGCCCAACGAGCCAGGCACTCCATATCAACTTCCTGGCGACGGAGCCGACGACGATGGACACCTCAACCGCGTCAGCGCCCGACACATACACGGCGTCATGGTCCCGACAGAGTATGCGCAAGAAGAGCTCGAGGCCTGGATGGCCGTGTACTCGCAGGCATTAGCAACGGAGATGCTAGCTACGAGTATGCTAAGGATGGCGCTGGCGGTCGGCGACGTTTGTGATCATGAAGTCCTGCGAGCGAAGTCAGCAGGTCGAGTCAATCTCTTGCAGCAAGTTATAGACAAAGCAGAAGGACGACAGCCAGAACCCGATCCCTTCAGCCTTAAAAGCTACCGCCGTCGCATCAAACGCTACCTTGAAACCATCCCTCTCCCCTTCTCCCGACCACAAGACCACGACACCACTGACACCGACGCTCCCGACCAGAGATCCCACCCTTTATTTCGCCTTCCCTACTCCAACGACTACGAACCTTCCAACAAAGGTGCTCGCACGCCTTTGACCACGTTCCTGAACTACGCGATCCGCAATTCCTCGTGCGAGTTTTTCTTCGATCGCACGGCGCCGTTTCGCATCCCGGGTCCCGAGCCGCTGGTGTTGGATGAGTGTCAGAGGTTGGCTAAAGGGTCGAGTGTGGAGGCGATTGTAGGGAGAGAGATCGAGAACGCGGTTTGGGAGGCTTGGTGGGGGAGGGGTTTGAAGGGGGTCACGTGGGAGACGGTCTTGCAGACAGAGAGTGGTGGTTGGAAGGGGAGAAGAAGTTACAGCAATGGTGTGTCGATGTCTTTCTCTTTCGGTTCTGTCGGGATGAATGCTGATGCTGACGTGTGTACAGCAAGACTAGAGCTTGGGTCTTCGTTGCCGATTACGAAGTGGCGGCCTTGTCGCGAGAGGCTGATGGAGGTCCGGGAGGAGGAGTGGAGAGAGCGGGAGGGATGGACTGGGAGGACGTGACGGACGTGATGGATAGCATATGGAGTCGAGGGCGATGGACTTGATTGACTATTCGCTCCTTCGAATAGAAGTGCTGGTCTGAGTATGATACGACCGAGCCGTCATCTGCTCGCTGCTCATGCCTCCGGATGTGTTTGGACCGTATAGCCCGAAGTCTATTAATGGCTTGGAGGCGTGAGAAGAGCTCTGCGGAGTACGGAGTAGAAGGACTTTGGTCTTGGCGGTCTGCCTCGAACCTGATGACGTAGACGTAGTTACGGACGAGTTTTCACTATGGCAGTTTAATTCTCGGCATACATGTACATCGAGGTCATCATCAATAATACATGTATACATCTCCTGCATGATCTCGTTCATACTGGACGATCATCCTCTCGACTCAGGATGTCAGCATTTAACGGGTGGCTTATTCACCCTGGCGATAAGCACTGCTGTGCAGTTACGGCCCGATGATGTCTTGCACAAATGGCGCCGAGAGCGCCCACAAAGAGCACGCAGACGACGGTGCTGGGAAAAAGTCATCATCATGCCATGACGAAGCTAACATCTAGATCATGTGCACATCCACCTTCACCGTCCAGCTCCACTACCCAGCTTCGCTCACGCTTACGCCCTCCCCGTCCTGTCCGCGTCCGGGATGCCCATCCACTTCCCTACGACCACGCCCAACTGCTCATACGCAGCGCCAACCGCATCCTCCTCCTCCTCCGTTGGCGCCCTATCCGCACGCTTGACTACGCCCGCCAGATCCGCGAGCGCGACATGCACAGCAGCCGCTTCTTCTGCGAACTTTGGACCCGAACTGTCCGTCAGCACGCGCAATCTGCTGGTGGTTGCGAGAAGGCAGGCAGGAAGGACCTCACATACCTTTTCCGCATCAGCGACGAGCTGATTAATCTGGTCGGCGCAGGTGCTGTAACGCTCTTGCCTGCGGGTCGCGCGGCGGATGCCGTCGTGCAGTTCTTTGACGCTGGGCTCTGTGGCATTGTATATAGCGACAGTGGGGGAGGCCTGAGTGGTGGTGGTGGTGGTGTGACTGGGAGGAGAAGGATCATTGTGCGCCGGGAAGGTGCCGGGCAGCCATAGAGTTGGATAGTTGGCGCTGGGTTGCGATGGCGTGGACATGGTTCGTGGATAGTGCTCGATCGTGGTCCAGTAGAGATGAGAAAGTATCGAAGTCTCGGCTCGAATAGGGACGCTTGGAAGGCTGTTCCGATGACATTGGACGATAGAACGAAAACGTGCATCAGTTGACTCCGGAGTCTCTGTCGGTCAAACGTCTGCTCAAAGCTCGAGCGGATGGCTGCAGGGTTACCACGATACGCTCGGATCTCTCCTCTGCGCTCTCTTTCGGACCATCCAACACGATGCGCCGTCGCTGCTGGCCAGCTCAACACCTCAGATCGCTTGCTCTGTCGCATTTCGGTCGCTGATGGAGAAATCACCAACACACGTCCCTCTCCCATTCTCGAACACCCCATCATCCTCAACCATGTCCCGACTCACTGATGACCCGACTCTGAACGAAACCCTCCCAACACTCGATCCGCGAATCTTCGCACAGCTTCCCGCCCCAGACATGGCTTCCATTTTGCTAGGACTGCACGAGCTGTACGCATCGATGCTAGGCGACAGACTCAAGCTGGCAGGCGAAGACGCGGCAGATCCCAAGGCAAAAACCCAAGAGCTACACGACACGATTCTCATCTTGAATGACATACTGGAAGAGAAGATGAAGAAGGAGGAGTTTGCGCAGGTCGGTAGCGTTAAAGTGGACGGGAGGAGCAGAGAGGGCAAGGACGGCTTTGAGGGGCAAGAGAGGGAGGTGCAGCCAGATAATGAGACGGGATTGGTAGTCAAAGAAGAAGCTGCTGGGTCTTTCGATCGCCGCGAGGTGGAACATGGGCTGGCTACCGGGCGTGCGGATGATGGACAGCTGAAGCAGGAGCGAGACCTGGAAGGAACAGAACTGAAGCACGAGTGGGAGGAAGCAGAGTTGAAGGCCGAGAAGAAGCAAGGAAACGGAAAGGAGGGAAATGAGGCCGACGAGCACCAAGACGTACCTCTCTCGCACGACTTAGCTCACCATAATGTCTTCGTGACCTTCAACGGCAGCGACCAAGACGAGGACCCGCATCTCGACCTTCGGCGCCGTAGCAGCCGCCGTAACTACTTCATTTTGGCCTTTCTCTTCGTACCTATGGTCGCATACTCCCTCGGTCTCCTCTTTGACTCAGTTCCCAGGACATCCACGCACCCACTATGCCGTCTCCAGCAGCGTCAGCACCATTCTCCGGTCCTCCTCCTCTCCGAATTCTACCCGAACACCTCGACACCACTGCCCGCCATGAACGAGCCGCTTCAAGACCTCCTTCATCACCTCCGTCAGGCAGGATTGCTCCGACACACCGACGATGACTGTCTGACGCCGCAGAAGCAGCCGCTCCAACTCCCGCGCCAGCTGACCACGAGTCTGGTCAACCTCTCGAAGCGTCTTGCCGAGCACGCGCAGCCCGAACTCCCGCTGCAGCATCGGCTCGCGCAGATCGCGTTGCAATCCGCCGAGAACGACGAGCATGTTGCGACATGTCCAGTCCCCGACACCGGTTGTCCACTCATTTGTTACGTATTGCCTCGGTACGCCTGCTCGGATTGCTTCTCACGCACCATCAGCAGCACCACCACCAGTAGCGGCGGAGGCATCTCCAGGCCAAGCAAGATCTCAATGTCCGACCGTGTCATCGCAGAGGGCAAAGCCGCACGTGCGGAAGTCCAACAGCGCGCGGTGTGGGCTGGACTGCTCAGAGTGCTGATGCGGGAGGAGGTGCTGGCGAGTACCACCGTTGATGGCGCGGAGGCGTTGCTAAGCGCCATTCAGCTGGCGGCTTCGAAGGTGGAGCAGGAGGCGTGGGTGGCGATGCGAGAGGTGGATGAGGTGGTTCGGGGTGTGACGGGATGGGCGAGGAATCTGTAACGCAGCTCTCAATTTCTTCAACGTACATAGGAGTCATGCTCCCGAGCAGCACAACAGAAAGCAGAAGACAGGGCAGCAAGGCCTGGACTGGTCTGCTGCCGCGAGCTTGTGCCCAACAGCTCGATTGGTTCAATGCGACCGCTGCTGCTTCATCATATGTAATCATCTATCACGACTTCATGACGAGCCGAGCAATACACACACATTGTTTCATTCCATCACAGATTCCATGTTCGCTCCATCTCCAAAAACCCGCTATCCACCTACTGACGCACCCCTCACTTCTCCATCTCCTTCAATCGCTCCCGCATCTCGGCAACATGATCCGCCGCCTTCTTGGCATACGCCCTCTGCTCCTCCGCCGCCCGTCGGCCCCGCTCGATCGCTTCCTGCACCGTCGTCTCGCGCGTGAAAGCCACCAGGTCCGGGTGGTTGGTGTCGTGGAAGGCCGCGAGGAGCGGAGGTGGGAGGCGGAGGGATCGCTGTGAATGTTTGGGGTCAGGCTGAGGTGTGTGGGTCGTGTGTGATGAGACGGACGTACGGAGCGGCTTAGGGATTCGGAAGTTTGGTCTGGTGGGTGCTGGGGTGGTGGCATGGTGGGATTTTGTTTCTGCGCTGATGTTTTTGGGTATGGATGAGTCTGTGTGTGTGTGTGTGTGATGGGATGGCTGGGACCGGGTTGAGAGAGAGAATGGAGATGCGTGTGAGCGTGGAGGGTTGTGTAACCTGCCTTTCGCGTAAGAGGCCGGCTGGTGAAACCATCTGTGTGACACCCACCCATCGGCAGTCATTCAGCCCTCCGGGTCCAGCAGTCCCTCAATCATGGGCGTCAGGTGGCAAGTATTTGATACCGACACCCGCCTCCAGCTCGTACACCACGGCCTTGAGGCTCGCAATGGCCCTTGGATGGACCCACTCCGGCGCAGTGGACGACCACGTCTGCAGGTCGTTCGGAAGTCCGTCTTGCAGGTGCCGTGCCAGGCCTTTCGTGGGCCATCCATCCAGTCCGACGGCCCAGCTGCCGCTCGTAGCTTTCCCGCCCGCCCAGTCGCAGAGTTGCCGGATCGAATGCATGCCTTCGGAGAACTCAAAGTCCACGACGCCCAGCTCCTTTGCCTCATAGATAGCTCGATCGACGCTGCCGTAGCAGTGGCCACTAAACTTCCCCAGCTCGTCCGCAAAGGTGTCAAGCTCCGTAAAGGCGAGGAGACTCTTGGCGACATTTGGGACCTGTCTGTCGATGAGATCGAAGTACAGCGGCTCGCCAAGCACCACGGGGAGGAGGATCTTATCGATCGTCCATGGGAACCGGAGGAATGCTACCCACAGTTGGTAATGTATGGAGCCCGTGACCGGGTCTGGGCTCTCAAACACCCGGATTGCACGTCGGACTGTTGGCCATAGGCGCGCTTCTTGCTGTTTGGCGTGTTGCAGAACTCCGTCGAAACCACGCAGAGACTTGTGGAGATTCGTAAATTTCTGCTGGAGGTCGACCGAAATATTGTCGGCCACGGTTCTGCCCTGGTGGATCGTCTTCGCAACGTCGAACAGAGGGTGTTCGAGGCCTTTTGCGTGAGAGTTGCTCACCCAGTCGGCTCTCGTGGACGCACAGGTGAAGTTGGGCGGGACTTCAGTCGTGTTGCGAACGAAGCGCTTGTATCCTTCGCGATACCATGCGGTGCCCTGGCGGATCTCGGCGGCTTGGGGCAGGGTGCAGAGCAGATGGTACGCTTGCCATTCACCCGCCAAGAAGGCCTCGAGGTTGCCCGAATACGCATCGAATTGGCCGTCTTCCGACATATGCTTGACAAAATCCAGGGCACGATGGAGGGGTGTGGATTGCCTTGGTCGGAAGTCCGGATCGCACACGCACGTGAAGGGCAGCAGCAACAGTAGCAGTGCGATCAGTAGGAATGTGACGAGAATGGTCCAGCGAAAAGTCTTAGGATGCTTTCTTCCCGGAGCAGACGGCTGTTCAGGTGGAGCAGGCGGAGGAGCAGGCGGAGCAGGCAGAGCAGGCAGAGCAGGCAGAGCAGGCAGAGCAGGCGGAACCGCAGACGAAGCATGTGGACCACTCGCCTGCAGCCCGGCTACATTCGCGTTTCTGATAATTGCAAACCAGTCTTCTTCGGTCAAAGGTGAATCTTGTGCTATGTCCGTGTTGCTGGGAGGCACTGTTCCCTGTGGCGTAGCCGCATCACGCATTGGGCGGTACGTTGGCTCGCTGTCTATCGTAGGTATTCTGTCAGGCATTCCCGAGTCAATGCGACGCCCTGGAAATGCTGGCGGGCGTGGTGTGGATGGACGATGCCGGGTGTGTCTCTCTACAAACGTCCGGAGGTCTTGCGGAGTGAGCGGCTTCTTTGTCGACGAGTGTGCAGAGTTGGGATGGGTGGAGCCCGGGGTTCGATATGCCGGGGGATCCTGCTCGTTACGGCCCTGGATGAAGCTCGTGAGCTGTTCAGGCTTGAGCGTCTTGTTAGATGAGCGGCTGATCATATCAACGTTTGCCTTTGAATCAGACGGTTGAAGCAGATTGAACGAGAAGAGTTGCACGGAGGATCGCAAAGGATGCGAGGGATGCGAGTGCTGCTTGCGTTGGGGGGGGGGTGAGGTTCAATAGACGAGGCAGGCAGAGACACGGTGGTGGTTGATAGAGATGGATGTCGCAGAATTGGGTGTTGCAGATTGGGTGCTGAGAATGTCTTACTGTTCCATGTGTGACGTACATACAGGCGAAGGCTTTCCATGTGGGTATGAATGTACCTGATTCATCTTTCGCTCACACACAAAGCCTTGTTTTGCCAACAGAGCAGTCATCAGTCCCAGCAGAACTGGAATGGAATGGATTCCTCAGGCCAAACTTGATGAGAGAGTGGAATACTTCCCTCCGAACTGGGGAGGTCAAGCGGGAACCTCGGCTTCTTGGCGCGGCAGGCTTCCAATTTGGGTGGTGGGGCTTGCGGCTCTCCATCTGCATTTTCGATCGTCGACGTTCGGAACCATCTATACCACGCGTCTTGGTGCGCGAAGCCGAACAGCAACATGAGTTCGCAGACACTTTGCAGACGGCCGCTAGCGGCGGCAGGAATGTCTGTGGGCTGTCCTGACGAACGGGCGGTCAGTGCGAGGGAGCATAGCCTGATTGGTGAGCGAGAGGAGCCACGCTGATGAGACATACATACATCTCGACCAGACAGACAAAAGACCAGAACGACCTCTGCAGCCTAGCGTGACGATGCCGTTTGGCGGGCAGGCGGTCGTGATAAGGAGGAGTGTCGCCATGTCTGACTTCCACTGCGCATCCTGCTCTGAGACTGGTAGGAGACAGGGACTTGCACGGCACCACTCACCATGGCGGCGGCCAAGACATATGACGAGCATGTCTCTGGCGCTGAGGTTCCATCTGATCTCCCGGTCCTGAAGTCAACTCCGGCACCGTTCCCAGATCGCTCGCCTCAGACGGCCAGCTCTCCTGATCAGTTGAATCGTTTGGACACTCCCGCGGACCCATCTTCGGTCTCAGTGGTTCAGCCATCGTCTGCTCCCGGCTCCAGTATCCCAAATTACACTGCCCAAACTTTCAGTCCTTCCCATGGACTCTACCATGATCACGGCTTCAATTCTCCAGATTACACTGCTGAGACATTCAGTCAGCCTTCTGGCCTCGACCTTGCTCTTCTCCCAACCGGGCCAGCCGGCCAGCCGCTTCTATGGTCGGACAATCAATCAGTACCCGCTGCCAATTCGTTCACCGGCTGGCCTGCTGGCTGGTCCACCGGACAGGATCACGAAGCGGCGTGGTATGCTGCGGATGACCACAATCGGGCGACAGCCACAGCCACAGATGTGCCCGAATCTGGATGGACCACTGCAGACCCAATCTTCGGCTTGACGAACGACTTCTCTGCCGGCTATGAGAGCGAGTGGTACGCATTTGATGCGGGAAATGCAGAGAGTGGACCTGGGTTCTCTCTGCCGCACACGCTATCCGCTGATGGCCACGTGGCGGTTGGCGCGAATCCGTCCGCCTTTATCGGGACAACGAACACCACATTTTCTCCCGCAGCATCGGCGGACGACCCATTTGCGTACGATCCATCGACGAGTGCGTCCTCGCTCCTGGAGGCTGACCACATACCGGAAACTTCACGCTTTGACTCAACACCATGGTCATCTTCCAAGCCATCTCCCTTATTCTACACGGCGATCACGACCACACCGCCCGCCCGCCGCCAGCACGCTGAAGACCGCGCCAAAGCCCGTCGTCGCGCACACGGCACGCGCGCGCGTAAGAACCAGCTGCAGCGCTTGACTGGCAGGGCTATTGCGGCTGGCGTTGCATCGGTCCAGGATGTCAAGCGCATGGAGATCAAGGCTGGCAAAGAGAAGAAGAGGCAGGGCTGGGTGTCGATGGTGATTGCGGGTTTGAGGGATCTGCTAGGTGATGCTGGGATAGAGGACGAGGACTGATGATTTTTCGAAACTTGCTCGGCGTGCTGCTATCATCGTAGGGAGTCTTTGGCAATACCGTCAGTGGCGGTGGAGGGACTGGTAAGACTGTCAGCTGATATATCATCTGCGACTTGATCCTGGGAGAAGCGGATGATGAGCTGATGATGATGTCTTCCGATGATGATGATGATGATGATGCACTGGAAGATCAGACCTCGGACTCAATGCCTCTGACGGCCGCTCTTTTGATGATTACTTACATTTGATCCGCCTTGTGGGCGTAGATAGAGATGATTGCTTACATTGATCCGCCTTTTGGGCGTGGATAGAAATACGCACATAAGCTCTCTTCATGCTTCCTTTCCCGTTGTCCGAATTGGGCTCTCAGGCTCATCTATGATATCCCTCTGCGCTGGACCTAGAGAGCCGAGCAACCGTCCGCGAAGGCAGCGACAAGTCCAGAACAGTTGATGCGAGTCTTCGTACACGGGACTCTCGTGTGCTGCGTGTCGTGGGACCTGGGTTCGTCGCGAGTCTCTGTGCTCGTGTGCTATGATGCGCCTATTCGCGGAAAACCTGTCTGCGAGGAGGGAGGCTGCTGTTTCTTGTAAGAGATTGGCTCTTATCAGAAAAATTGCTCATTGTGGGCGTACAATGGTAATACAACATTCACAGGCGCAATCAGACGTCAAAAAGAGCCGTAAAAGGCTTCCAAGGATAGGTGTCTTCTGCCACCAGCACGCCGCGTGTCAAGCAACGAGCTGTGTGCCGAGGAGTGAGCCTTGTGGGATCTGTCATCTTGTCAACCGTTTGTGAGGGATAGATAGTGAGGTGTCGTGACTGTCTGCATTCGACGCTCGCGACAAGGACTCGTGGCATTCGGCACTGCTGCCGCCTTCTCTTTTGAAGCAAGGTAGAAAAAGGAGGGCCTCGCGAACGGGAATGAAATCGAGAAGCAACAAATCGACGCATGTGCTACATACCTATGCCTAGCAGCACCATAAGAATCTGGGCTTGAAATAGTAGCTGGACAACAGCAAATCCTTCAGGATGTGTACAGGAGGTCTTGAAAACTGTACACTTTTCCTCGCGACAAGCTGCATTGATCGTCCGCAGTTCTGCTTCACGGCACGCTCGAGAAAGGGGTCCAGAGGGTCAGGTCGTTACGGCGTAGCTGCACACGCAGATTGCTGTCGAGGCATGACTCCGGTGAAGCCGTCGAGCTCGGCGATCACAACGTCCAATGCCTGCCCAGGTCGTCAAGATTGGTTTGAAAATACTTACTGCCGCTGCAAGCCAGGCAGGACTCACCACGGGATCGCTCTGTCTACCCTCTGAGCCGCCTTGATGCAAGACCTTCGTCCAAATTCCGGCGAGCTGCTTCTGCTCCGCGTGTTCCTGCGGAGCTGCTGTCTGGGAATTGAAGAGATTGAGGTACGGTCGCCGGCGTGCAGCATGACCCTCCCTGACGCGAGAGAGTTGCCGCCTGGTGTTGCAATCGTGTTGATGGACGTGCTGAAGTCGAGATGATCGTCCATGTGTGCTTGAGACGCTGAAGCTTTAGTAGACGACTGCCGCCACCGCTCGGGTCGCTTCCATCAGAGTCGGTGTTCCTGTCATCACTAAGGTTCAGGGAGCGCTCGGTGCTCTGGTCATGTCATTCTGGCTGTTTGGATCGGGCCACAGCAGCTTTGATGTCTTGATGTCCGCGCGATTGCTGTTCGCATTCTTGGTGGCCGCGTTGAAGTGCGGGTTGAGCCGAGTCAGCTTGTCGCGTCGGGATTGGCGTCAGCCCGTGTAGAGACGGGACCTCCTCGCGGTGATCAGTGACCTGTTGATAGCAGCCGTGTGATATCCTTGATTAATAAGGCTAGCGCCTGCTAAGCAACACACAGTTAAAATTGCTTAGTGTACATAGTCCTGTAATTAACACGTTCTCTAACCTTAGTATTTATATCTAGTAGCTAAGAGAGACAATATATTGTATTATTACTATAAGACTAGTACTAATCGATCTCTAAAGGAACGTCCTATATTACTAATAGAAATACTAAGGTTTTTAAAAGATACTAAGCCTAATTCCTAATAATAGCTAATAAGTAGATAGAATAAGATCTAGTTAACGACAATTTAGTATAAGCTATATATAATAGCTTAAATCTTAATTAAGCTACTAGTCTATTTACTAGGAGATAAAATAGGCCTATAACTATATAATAGATATAGGAGTCTATACGTATTATAGGCCGCTTTACTAAGTAATAAATGTCTTAAATAGTAGTTATAATAGATATTACCTAAGGGAATTAGCTACCTATACTACTAATATAAATAACAAACTAAGAAACCTCTCTAAGCTCGAATATTATAAGCTATACTAGTAGTACTCTATAGTTCTATAGTATGCTCGAAGGAAATACTCTAGGAGTATTACTATAAGCTACTATAGTTAAATTTAGTAATTCGAGATATTTGTAATAATATTATTATTAGAAGGATTATTTATAAAGAGAATTATAGAAGAAGTATAAAGAGCTTATATAATATACTACCTTAGGCTATACTATTTATAGAACCTTAATTAACTTACCTCCTTATATATACTCTATTATAACGACTATTCCTAATATAGTAATATTATTCTTAGTCGAGGTATAATAACGCTTAGTAGGTATTATAGTTAAGTAATATCTCTAGTATCTATACCTCTAGTACTCTCTTAATCTAATCTCTTTTAATTAGTATCGATAGAGATTATACTACTATAGTTAACTATACTAGCTAGCTCCTTAAATCGCTCGAACTTAATATAGTCGAGCTACTTAGTTAGTCTATTAGCGGCCTATTAGTTAGTATAGATCTTAATAACCTTAATTAGGCTATTCTTAGTATACTTATAAATAATATAGTAGCGTATATTAATATACTTACTCCTACTATCTATAGCTAGTCTACTTAGTAAGTTAATTACTAGCTAGCTATCTTTATATAGCATAATATAGTCCTAATACTTATTAAGGTTATCTAGGAGATAGTATAGTACTATAACTTCCTTTATAGTAAGAGTTATAGTAATATACTCTATCTCTATAGTTAATTAAGTTATAAGTAGTTACTTACTAGAGCGCTATATAATTAGTCCTATAGCCTTAATACGATAATTATAGGTTAAGTAATAGTTATCTCGATTATTAGCCTACGAGCTATCTAAATAGGCCTCTATTATTAGCTTGTCGTACTTATTAGATATATTACTAAGGATAATACCCTTATATAGATATAATATAAAGTATCGAGTAATATAGAGTATAGTATCTATATACTATTAGTTAGAGTTTAAAAGGTACTTACTTAGTTAACTTATATAAAAGGCTCTATCGATCTAAGTAATATAGGATAGCTATATTAGTACTCTAACTAGTTATTAGTACCTCTTAATAAAGTGTTTCGATAATTAATAACCTTCTTTAGCTACTTATAAGTTATAGTATAAGGCGAATAGAGTATACGCTAGTAGCAAACCCTCGATCTTAGAGAATTGCTTACTAAGGCACTTAAAGTATATATCTTAAAGTATATAGATCTAATAGTTCTAATAGGTACAAATAATATAGTAACTAAGATAGAACGCTATATCTCTAAGTAATTTTAAGCTTATTATTAAGGAGGTTAAAGAGCTTATTAATAATCTCTATAGAGTCTAGAATAATTAGTAGATTGTCTACGTAGATAAGGATAAAGGCTCTAGTCTTATACTTAAAGAAGTAGGCGTCGACTTATACTAGCGTAAATTAAATTAACTCTAAAAACTTAGTAAATTCTTAGTATTATAGTAATAGTAATTACTTTAGTCTATATAATACTCTTAATAAGAGGCAGACTATATTAGGATTCTCGATAAAGCTATATAGTTATTCGATATAAACTTTCTACTAGTCTCCTATTATTAGTTATAGAAATATAGTTATAATATTATACTACTTATATTCGAGTGCTACTAATACTAGTATAAGTTTTACTATTAATAGCTTTATAACTAAGGCGTATATCTCGTCGTAATTAACTCTCTTAGTCTATAAGTATCTATATATAACCTAGCGTACTTTATATCTTACTACCTTACTAGTAATATTACGCTTTATATTAAAAAAGAGTAGAGAGTAGTCTTATACCTACCTAGCTAAGTTAGAGTAAGGAGAGTTATACTAGAATATAACTTACAAGTCCTCTAACTAAGTTCTCTATAAGCTTAGCGCGAGTAGGAGTATTTAAAGGAGAGAGAGAGAAGAGATAGCTTCTCTTCTCTAACTAACTAATATAATATATAGTTTACTTCTTTATCTGTACTTAGGTACAACTCTTTCCTAATATAATATATTTCTCTAGTAGCTACTTCCTTATATATAAACCTATTACCTACTAGATTGTTAGATCTCTATTAAGTATTAGATCTTAGTTTAATAGGTTATAAGCCTAGGTATTGCCTATAGCTAGGAGTCGAATTTGTTAGAAGAGGGTTCTTAATCTACTAATTAATTAAAGGTAGACTCGGGGCCGCTACTATACTATATAGAAAGACTAGAGCTAATTAGAGGACTAATTAGAGAACTCCTAAGGTACTTATAAGTTATAAAAGCGCCTAGTAACTACCTAGATATAGTTAAAGTTTGTAGTAACCTTAGAAAAACTTTACTAGATTCGACTTAAAGTAACTACTTCGCCTATTTCCTAATCTTTATTTACTTATTTATTCGATTCTAATTCTTTTTACTATAGATTCTACTAAGGACTAGAAGAAGGTCCTTATCCTTACTCGAGAAAACTATAAGCTCTAGTTTAAGTAGGTAATATAACTACTTATATTAAAGAAGGTCGTATAGCTACTAGATCGAAAGGCTCCTCTCCTAGCTAGCCTAAGGATAGCGATTATAAATAGCGAGGTTCCTAGAGTTAGAGAGACTAGAACGTAGCTACCTTATCCTTTATTAACTATATAGTAAGCGTCTCCTTATAATTAGAGGTTATAATTAGAGTCCGAGACGCTAGTATCTAGAATAAGTAATATGTACCTTAGCGAGGACCCTACTAGTTAGAGTAGTTAGAGCGCTAGTTAGAGTACTACTAGTTAGAATACTAATTAGAGCTCCTTAAACTAGAATATTAGAATAGTACTATAAGTAACTATACTAGAAGGAAAGTATTTATAGTATATATTTAGAAATTAGATATATAAGCTAGTAAATACTAATAAGTAGTACTAGTATTAAAAAAGGGTAGGGAGTAGTCTTATGCCTACCTAGCTAAGTTAGAGTAAGGAGAGTTATACTAGAGTATAACTTACGAGTCCTCTAACTAAGTCTCCTATAAGCTTAGCGCGAGTAGGAATATTTAGAGGGGAGAGAGAGAAGAGATAGTCTCTCTTCTCGAAGGAAGATAATATATAGTTTACTTTTCTATCTATATAAGAGTATAATTCTTTCCTAATATAATATATTCTTCTAGTAGCTACTTCCTTATATATAAATCTATTACCTATTAGAATGTCGGATCTTAATTTAATAGGTTATAAGCCTAGGTTTTACCTATAGCTAGGAGTCGAATTTGTTAGAAGAGTGTTCTTAATCTACTAATTAATTAAAGGTAGACTCGAGGCTGCTACTATACTATATAGAAAGACTAGAGCTAATTAGAGGACCGATTAGAGAACTCCTAAGGTACTTATAAGTCGTAAAAGCGCCTAGTAACCGCCTAGATATAGTTAAAGTTTGTAGTAACCTTAGAAAACTATACTAGATTTAACTTAAAGTAACTACTTCGCCTATTTCCTACTTTTTATTTACTTATTTATTTAATTCTAATTCTTTTTATAATAGATTCTACTAAGGACTAGAAGAAGGTCCCTACTCTTACTTAAGGGAACTACGAGCTCTAGTTTAAGTAGGTAATACAACTACTTATATTAAAGAAGGTTATATAGCTACTAGATCGAAAGGCCCTTCTCCTAGCTAGTCTAAGGATAGTAATTATAAACGGCGAGGTTCCTAGAGTTAGAGAGACTAGAACGTAACTACCTCGCCCTTTAATAACTATATAGTAAGCGTCTCCCTATACTTAGATATTATAATCGGAGTCTAATACGCTAGTATCTAGAATAAGTAATATATATCTTAGCGAGGACTCTACTAGTTAAAGCGGTTAGAGTACTAGTTAGAGTACTACTAGCTAGAATACTAATTAGAGCCTCTCGAACTAGAACGTAGGAGGAGTACTATAGGTAACTATCCTAGAAGGAAGGTATTTATAGTATATATTTAGAAACTAGATATATAAGCTAGTAAATACTAACAAATAGTACTAGGATAATTCTACGGCTCTATTCGAGATAACCTAGAGCCTAGACGAGGTTAACTTATCTTTAATACTAGAGTATATTATAGCTACAGACGTATAGGCTCTACTTAATACGAAGTATACAAAAAACCTTCTAACTTTATCGAGGGTGTACTAGTAATAGTATATAACTTATAAGATAGGCGAGAACACTATAATTAATAATATATTCGCGACTTTATCGAGTCTCTTATATAAGATTATTAGTGTCGAGCTAGATATAAAGATCTTATACTTATATAATAAAGTAGTTTAGTAGTTACTAAATACGTTACTAGAGTAATACTATAATCTTAGACAGACGATCGACCTAATAGATATAAAGAATAGTATAAAGATTATATATATCTTATTTAAAGAAGAAGCTTAGATATAAGGCTCTAACTATATAATAAGTATAGAGGCTAGAAGAGCTAGGTTGTACTATCTTTATAGCTTATCCGAATATCTACTTCTTAAGTACCTAAGCCTATTAGAGTACTAAAAGATGCTAAAGGAGAAGAGGAATAAGAGGAGGTCTAGCCTATAGCGCTAGAGAAAAGAGAATATAACCGACCTAAAGACTCTAACCTAGAAAATTAAGGTACTCGAGAAGGTAAAGAAGAGGTTAAGTTAGAGTAAGTCGCGACTAGATAAGAAGGATAAGAAATACTCTAATAAGAGTAAGGGTAAGTAGAAGTATAAAAAGAGTAAGGTATATATAGCTAAAGTAAGCGTATTATTATTAAGCGACTCTAACTTAGAGTACTCGAGTTCCTCTAAGACCTTAGACTCTTCTAATACTAAGAGTAAAGATAAGTATAATCTAGTAGAAGCTATAGCTAATTATAAAGGTAAGCTTCTATAAGGTACGATCCTTTTCGACTCTAGTATATTAGCCTATATATCTAATAATAAGAATCTCTTTAGGAAGCTAAACCCGACTAATATAAGGAAAATAAAAGTTAGGAGTAGTTTCTTAGAGAGCAGATATAGGAGTATAATAGAGGTCTCTAATATATTTAGAGGAAGTCTAATAGTACCTACGCTCTATATCCTAAACCTAGAGGTTACTCTAATCTTAGGTTAAAAGCTTATCTAGGAGTTCGATTTAGTTAGAATAATGCTTCCTAATACATTCTATATAGTAAACTCGAACATCGACCTAGTCCTCGAATATTACTCGCTCTATAGTATCTATTAACTTTAGAAGGTCTATAGTACCCTAGTCCCTTAGACTAATAAAGTAGAGAATAGAGTAGAGTCTCTACTTACTCTAATAGTAGATATAGATAACTCTAACTAAGCTGCTTATAAGCTCTATAATCTCTAGTATCGTCGCTTCTTATATTATAGCATATTAAAGTTAAGATCCCTTTATAAGGTTACTACGCTAAAGAGCCTAGTATCTATTATTAATAGCTTTAACTACAAAATATATAGAATTACTAATATAAAGAGGAAGTAGAGAAAAGTAACTAACTAGAAGCGTTAGATCCTTAAACTTATCTTACTTAATATCTATAGTCTCCTACTACTATCGAAGGAAGAGTTTAGGTACTTTCTTATTATTATCGATAATTACTTGTAGAAAGTATAGGCGTACCTCCTAAAGAAGAAATCGGACTTAGCTAAAGTACTTCGATATTAGCGAAAGAAGGTTAAGCTTTAGACTAATAGCTTAAAGCCTAAGGTAGTACGAAGTAATAATATAAGTAAACTCCTATCTATCCTAAAGGAATAGGAGTTAGAGTATAGTATAGAGCTTAACCCGACCGAAGCGTATAACTCTAGAGCGAATAGAATTACTAAAAAATATATCGGCGATACTAAAAGAGTAGTTAGAGCGATAGTAGAAGACGCTAGGCTCCTAATTAAGTTCTAGCTAGAAGCTCTAACTACGAGCTAATATATCTATAACCTATACCTAGTAAAGATTAATAATCTCTTACTAATGCTAGAGGAGGCCTAGTTAGCGAAACGACTATTAGTCGACTATATACGCGTCTAGAGGTACTAAATAGTTTTATATATTAACTCGAAGTCGATACCTAAGGATTTGTAGAGGAACAAGCTAATAAATCGAGGATATAAAGAAGTATTTATTAGGGACGTTAAGAGTACTATAAAGATATAGAAGGTCTAGTTACCTAACTTATAGTAGGTAATTATAATAGGGTCTATTAAATTCTTTAAGGAAAGTAAGAGAAGTAATCTCGAACTTAGCTTTACTCTAAAGAATTAGAGTAGTTCTATACTAACATAAAGACTAGTTAGATGCTTACTAAAGCCTAACCCGAACCTAATACGCCTATTACTAAAGCCTAATCTAAACCTAAAGCCGCTAAGCCTAACTATAATATATAGGGTCGTAATATATATCTAACTACTCTAGCTACTAAAATTAGACGCGAGTATTAAGAGATATAACCTAGATTCTAACGACGAGCTAGAGAAGTTAGAGTAATAGGAGAAAGAGTAGGGCTAGTTAGAGTAGGTCTAGCTAGAGTAGGAGCTAGTAGATTAAGAGATAGTAGCCTCGCCTACACCCTCTACTCTAGTACTAGGTAAGAGGATAAGGCTAGTATTAGATAGGTTAGAGGAAGTTAGAGTAGATAGAGGCCTACCGAAGTAGTTAAATAAGGTAACTAGTAAGAGAAGTTATAATTAGGGAGACGAAGAGACGTAGGATAAGTTAAAGAGAGCTATAGAGATAATTAATAGCTTTATTATAATCTATAATATAATATTAGGTATAAACGTAGAAGAAGAGCTCTACTAGTATAAGGATAGCTAGTTTAGGTTTATAGTAGATATAGAGGAATATAGCCTAGTAGTAGTAGGAGCTAGAATATAACTATTAGAGAAGATACCTATCTTAAAGATATATAAGTAGGTAGTCTCTAATAAGAAGTAGGGACACTTATAGCTAGAAGCTATATATATAGAAACTATAGCGTTAGAAGGTAACCTAACCTATAAGGCTATAGTCGTACTAGCGGGAGCTAATCTAATTACGTCGAAATAGGTCTTCGATATAAGATATAATACTAATAGATTAGTTAATAAGTTTAAAGCTCGACTCGTTACTAGAAGATTTAGCTAGGTACTTAGAGTAGACTTCGAGGATATATTCGCTCTAATAGTTAGATATAATATTATTCGCCTCTTTATAGCTATAGTATATATAAATAATTAGGAGCTATACTAGGTAGACATTAATAATACTTTTATAGAGTTAGTCCTAAAAGAGATTATTCTAATATATACTCTACCTAGAGTTAGAGTTAACCTAGGTAAGGTACTTAAGCTAGAGAAAAGCTTATATAGCCTAAAGTAAGTAGCCTAAGACTAGTACTAACTCTATAAAGAGAAGATTAAGAAGATTAGGTTTATTTAAAGTAGAGCTAATCTCTACCTCTTTGTCTACTCTACTTAGAAGATAATAGTCCTAGTATATATAGATAATATTATAATAGGGGCAAAAAGTATAACTAATATAGACTAGTTTAAGAAGTAGTTCGTAATATTTTTTAAAATTAAGGATCTAGAGGAAGCGAATTACCTTCTAAATATTAAGATTATTAGAGACTAAAAAGCTAGTACTCTACGCTTAGACTAGATATACTATATCGAAAAGGTACTAGATAAGCTTATAATATTAGTAGAGGGTACTTTACTAACCTAATTACCTCTAGATAGCTACGACGCAATTAGAGTATTAGGACCTAATAATATTAGAGTAAATAAGAAGGAATACTAAGAGGCTATTAGTAGCTAGATATATATAGGCGTCCTAACTTAGCCTAATATTATATTTGTACTTAGAAGGCTAAGCTAGTATATATCTAACCTAGCTAAATACTACTAGTAGGCTCTAAAGAAGCTAGGGAGGTATATGCGCTTATTAAAGGACCTTAGATTTATATATAATACGAAGGTATAAGATATACTTATAGAGTACTCTAACTCTAACTACGTAATAGATAAGTTAGACTATATCTTAGTACTAGGGAATATGTTTATACTTACTAGAAGACTAGTATCTTAGGCTAGTAAGAAGCAAAAGTTAATAGTAGGCTTAATAATAGAGGTAGAGTATATAGTAATAGCAAGGTATATAAAGTAGTTATAGTTCCTCTATTAAATCCTTCGAGATTTAAAGATATAAAGATATATTAGTTAGAGCCTATATATTAAGGAGGAGATAAAGTTCGCTATAGGATTACTAATAGTATAGCTATAAGAAGATAACTAAGCGGTAATTACCCTTATAAAGAATATATATATAAGTAAGAAGTTAAAGTATATCGACGTAGCCTACTATTATTAGAGAGACCTCTATAAGAAGGGTATTATCTCTATTACCTATATTAAGACCTCTAATATAATTGCCGACAGCCTAATAAAACCTAAACTAGGGCCCTAATTCGAGAAGATAGTAGAGTAGCTTTAGCTAAGGAAGTAATCCTTTTATTTTAATTCGCTTTCTATTTCTACAATTATAGCTACTACTAGGGAGTAGTACTATAATATACTACTAGACTAACCTACTACCTTAGGTATTCTCGTTTGTTATAAGGAACTTCTAAATCCCTATTAGAATGTCTTTACTACTAGCGGCTAGCCTTAGACCGACAATAAGTACTCTAGCTACTACTCTAACTACTATAATAAGTATTCTAACTACTACTCTAACTATTATAATAAGTACTCCAACTACTACTCTAACTACTATAACGCCTAGCCTAAGATAGACCTACGTTAGGCTACTTAGAAACCTCGCTACTAATTCTCTTATTAGGCGTCTTAGTAATCTCCTAGTAAAACTATTACTAATCGTAGAACTCCTATTAGGCCCTTACCTAACCTACCTTAGAAATACTATAGAGTAGGTTCTTAGGAAGTCTTAGTATAATAATATAAGAGCTCGGACAAGTAAGAAATAGATCCTAATAAGTAATAACTAAGTACTACTTAGTCCTAGAGGCGCCTAGGCTAATATTAGAAGATAGCTAATATTTAGAAGGCGAGCGCTTAGTAGGAAGTAGAATATTATAGTTGTCTAGAGATAGGGACAAACGAATACTACTTTATATACTCCTAATAGGCTAACCTCTTAGACTCCTACCTAAGAGAATTAGACTTATACTAGTTATATAGATATCTAGCTTAGAAGGCTAATAATAAGTTAGAGGAGAAAGAGTCCTTAGGATCTTATACTTATATCTTTCCTCCTAGGCCTCTCTAAGTAACTAATTCCTCTAATTAAGAATCCTAGTACTCTAACGCCTCTAACTAGGAGTATTAGAGCCCTAATGTCTCTAACTAAGGTTTATACCCTAAAGAGCTATAGTAGGAATAAGGACTAGAGCTTGCCTAAGTAGAGTAATAGACGTCTCGCTTTATAGAGACTCCTCCTTAATTATAGGCGAAATCGAGGTACGCTAGTAGAGCTAGGGGAGGAAGGCCTAATTAGTAAGGTACTAATAGGTTAGAGCTTTAATTTTCTCGCTTATCTAAGTTAACTTATAGTTAGTTACCTAGTCTAGGAGAGTTAAGGGCCTCCTAATAACGCTCTATTTATACTAGGCAAATTTAGCCTTCTAGAGATAGACTAAGATCCTATAGTAGATAAGATTACTCTAAGTAAATCGCGTTAGGTTAGTTCTAACTAGAATACCCCTATCTAGCTATAGAGTCTTATTAAACTATATAGTAAAGAGATCTCTAGCTTTCTAATTAGTATAAGGTTTAGAGAAGGCCTTATTATAACAATCTATAAGATAAGTAAGCAACCTATAGTACTCGCCCTTCTAATACTTATTTAGAGCTATCTAGTAATAATCTAGATTCTTCTAATAATAATCCTTATCTCTCTAACGCTATAGGCCGATATTAGGACTCTAATCTAGGCTCTAACAAACTAGAGCTTAGAGAGTCGGATTAATAGGCTAGGGAGTAAGAAAGCGAGGGCGGAGGTTATAGCTATCTACCTAAGCTCGGGCTAATAGACTACTCTAAGCTAAGCCTAATAGACTACTCTAACTTATAGTACTACTCTAACCTAAGGGATTCTTATCTACTAATCTAGTATATAGTAAGTAATACTTCTTTTAGTTCTTCCTAAAGTAGTTCGTATAAGAACTCTTAAGATAAAGATTTCTAGAGTTAGAGTAATAAAGAGCGTATAGACTAATATACTAGCCTCCCGACTTTATAGTATACTAGACCTAGTTTATAGTCTAGGTAGTACTAGCTATTATAAGACTTACTATAATAGGTATTATACTAGTTAGTATATTTAGGTTATATTCTTATAAGCCTAGATTATTAGGAAATGCCTAGCTTAAATAAGTAACATAAAACTAAGTCGTATTACCCTTAAATACTAAAGGAACCTTAGAGAACCGACTAGTATAGTATACCTTATAGAGGAATTAAATATATATCTAGAGCTAGGTATAACTAAGAGTCGGATGTCTTATAGTATTAGAGCTTAGAGTAGCAAGCTATCTAAGCTTTTTATCGAGTAAAGTAATATCTAATAGAATTAGTAGAATACCTTACTATTACGCTATACTAAGGTATTAGAGAAGTATAAGAGTATTAGAGAGATAATAACTAAAGAAGTATACTAAGTGTAATAAGGCTTTATACGTATATAGGGACTATATAAACAAGGTAGAGGTTGTAGTAGAGATAATAGACCCCTATCTATATAGATTAGTAATCTTAGAGAAGGAAGAGATCTCTCCTCTCGAGAGGAACCCTCTCTTATAGAAGAATCCCCCTTCTTTTTAACTTCTATCTAGCTAGAAGTAGGTCCGTTAGAGAATCTAATTCCTTCTTAACTGCCTATAGTCTATAGGAGGTAAGGGGTAGAGAACTACCTCTTAGGGCCGCTAGTAGACTGCCTCTAGTATAGCGAGATCCTTTCTTCGGCCAAACTACTAGTAGACTATAGGTAGTATATATATATATTAACCCTTTATAGACCGCCTATAGTATAGACCTAGAAGACTCCCTTAGCTAGAGTCTTATAGTCGCCCTCTTCTTAAGCCGACGTCCTAATAGTAAGGTATTATAACTTATATCGCGTATCTCGCTCTATATACTAGTATAAATATAGAATAGAACTTCGTAGAAGTCTGTCGTAGTAACTAGCCTAAATAGATAGGTACGCGTTATTATAGTAACGCTTTAGCGCTAAATTACTAGCGTTAATATTAAATTCTTCTCTTTAGTTAATTACTAACTATTCTTCTACTTAATAATCTCTTCTACGCTTCTTTTTATTAAAGTCCTATAACTATATATAGTCTGTAACTAACTTCTTTATCTATATAACCTCCTACAATCTATCTATAATACTAGGCTTCTATAGTAGTAGTACTACTATTATTAGTATACGTATATCTAATATTAGCGCCGATAAGACATACTAGTTCTATACTAAAGCTCTACGTAATAATACCCCTATCTAGTATATCTTTTATATAATATACGCTAAAAGCGTCGCTATTAGCCGCTTATATAAGAAGCCGGACGACTATACCTATAGTTACTATACTAAGGGCAAAAAAGGCTTTTATAAGATTATAAGTTGTCTGCTTATAGTCCTAACTACTTATAGTTAGTAGGTAGTAACTAATAGTTATAGATCTTCCCTCTACTTTAAGGCCGCCTTAATAAAGTCTATAATATATATATCTTATATATTAAGCTCTATAAGTAGCGTAGCATAGATATTAGTAATACGGATATAGTCTATAATAACGAAGTTATATTAATAGCCGCTATTAAACTTCGCTAGGCGTAGCTAACCCTTAACTAGGTAATAGCTACTTATAAGTAGGATATTAAGTATAAGAGTAAATACTATCTACGCCTAGATCGCTACCTACGTACTAATAAAGAATTCTGCTATATTAAGAATAAGAAGAGGCGCTATAAGTAGGATACTAATATAGAGACAACCTCTAGAACGTTATAGATAATAGGCGACATAGCTATAAGTAGACCGCCTATAGTATAATATATGCTTCTTTCGCTAATAGTCTGTTATAGGATATAGGCGACATCTAATCTACTATCTCCTATAGACGTACTCTATTAGTAGCTAATACTCCTTCTAGTCCCTTATCCTATATAAGGATCTTAAGTAGCTCTTATCGCTATCTATACTATTACTCTAGTAGCGGCTAAAAGTATAGCCCTATTATACTTAATACCGACAAGGAGCTATATATATATAATAGTAATAACTCTACTAATCCTAATATAGAGGTAGAGCGTATTAACCTTATTAACTACTTTAGAGTAGCTACCTACAAGCTAACTAAAGTCGCTAGCGCTAATAAGACTAAGAAGACTATATGTATTAATAATATACTATCTAAGAGCTATAGACGCTAGGAGCGTAGCTTCTTACCTAACTATACTCTTTACTCTAACTATTATATCTATTAGCGGTCTAGCTAAGCTAAGATACTATTTATAGAGGGCTATACCCTAGACTAGGTCTGTAACCTATCTAGTAGTAAGGCTAAGAAGATCTTAATATAGCTAGTAGGTAGTAATAATACGCTACTAAGGAAGTCCTACGCCTCTATTAAGAAGGCTATTATCGAGATATCTAGTAATAAGTAGTCTACCGTTCCTACTAGTAATAATAACTTTATATATAACTCTTTACGCAAGTTATCTAAGAAGGATAAGAGGTATGCTATAATAATCCTCGACCTAGTATAAAGTAACGTCTTACCTTTATCTAAGATAGTAGGTATATTCGATATATAGCTTATATTAGCTCGTAGATTAGAAGAGGTTAAGATCTCTAAAAGTTAGACTACTAATATATTGTTAACTTCTATTAGTACCCGCCGCCTTTATAAGTACTATAAGTACTCTCCTAACGCGACCCCTACTATAACTAACCTAGCCTCCTCGCCCTAAACTTCCTTTAGTCCGCCTATAGTAACTACTATAACTACGGACTTATAGATAGCTACGCTAGCTAATACTACTACCTCTAGTCTAGTATAGGTTCCTAGTACGCTATAAACTACTATAGCCTTCGCTACTATTATAGTAATAGGTGCCGCTACTACTATATTAGCGGCGCGGTACTTTAGTTTTAGTATCTAAGGATAGATTATTAAGAGCGAGATATATAAGGCGTTAAGGTAGTAATAGTCCGCCTATAGTTAGTAGCTTACCTTACTAGTAGTAGACTAATACACCTATCTCTATATATTAGTATAGTATTAGGTTTTCTTTAGAGTTAAGATAGAGGAGAAATAAAAAGCATTATTTTAATATTACTCGCTACTCTTTCTTATCCTTATCTGCCTATAGTTCGATAAGGATTCCTACTATTTCTTTAAAAGCTTATCTATCTCCTTAAAGTCTTCTACGCTTTACTATATATTATTCTACTTATTATAATTCTTCTATTATAATAGGTATTCTCTCTTACCCTTCCTTACGCGCTTATCTAAGATTTTCTTAACCTCCTATAGCTCTTCGCTATTAGGTATAATCTTAGGTTTAGCGACATTCGTTAAAGGTTTACTATCGCGCTTCTCGAAGGATTTAAGGAGCAATATATAGAATACGTCGTAGATTTAGTACGAGACTAGAAGGCGAAAGTAGTAGGCTTATCGCTCTATAGGTTCCTTAACTACAAATAGACTAATAAACTTAGTAGATATCTTCTAGCTTAGCTACAATAGCTTTAGATTCTTAGAGCTAAGGAGAATAAGATCTCCTAGCCGAAACGTTAATAGAAGATACTTTTTATTATACTACTTACGCTACTACTCTTAGGCTTTATAGAGGTGCTCTACTATAAGTTCTCGAGACTTATATATTATCTCTACCCTTATAGATATAGCTAGCGCCTCCCTCTTATAATACACGTCCTTATATATAGCCTATCTTAGATACTTACTAAGTACTAATTTAAACGGGCTCGTACTAATACTAGAGTAAGTTATATTATTATACGCAAACTCTACGAATAGTAATAACTAAAGCTAATTATCCTAGTTATTATTTGTAAAGCATTATAAGAATGTTTCTAAAGTCTAATTTTAACGCTCTATCTAGCTATCTATCTAAGAGTAGTATATAGTACTAAGTCTGCGCTCTATCTAATAATAGAAGCAGATCTTAGTCTAGAGCTTAGAAGTAAATAGTAAGCTACGGTCGCTAATAATTCCTTTTAGAAAGCTAAACTTCGTCGCAATATTCTTAATAAACGTATTAGTAAACTATTCTATATCCTAAGTACTTTATATAGTAATATATATTACTATCTTAGACATCCTCAATTACTAGTATTATATTATATATAGTATCTTTAGACTTTACTAGAAGCAGACTAGTTATAAAGTCTAAACTAATCTCCTCTTAAATATCTTTAGGAATTAGTAACGGCGTAAGCTCGCTATATAGTAGATACTAGCCTAGTTTCGATCTCTAGTATACTATATAGGATTTAATATAGCTCTTTATATTAGACTCTAATTCGGGCTAATATAGCGTTCTCTTAATTAGCTATAATATCTTATTAGCTCCGAAATAGCCTACAAGTATAGAGTTATAGAATGTTACTAGGATCTCGTTCTATATTATAGGTTTATTAGGAACGAAGAGCCTTCTATAAAACTATAATAGGTTGTTCTTATTAAAACGCTATAGATTAGCGCGCCTAAAGGTAACTTACCTATAACTAGGTCTAGCCCGGATCTAGGCTATAAATAGATCCTTCTTCTATAATATTGCGATTATCTATATAAACTTAGTATTAGTGTTACTTAAACTAGTTTCGCTTATAAGTAGAATACGTGCTTAAGAGCGTAGTATATAGTATAGATAAGTACTAGTACTAGCGTCTAGGAGGGACGCGTTATATATATTTGGTACTATTAGTAGTTCTTCGCTAGTATCTAAAATCTCTTTAGTTATAGTTCCTAAGCTACTCTCCTTAACTTATATTATACCGACTATTACCTTAATACTATCGCTTACTAGCCTAAGCTTTCGCTAAAGAGTTAGGAGTAATATATTAATAGTATTATTCTCTGTCTAATAATCTAGCCTCTACGAAGGACTATTAGTAGAGTTAGAGACACCCGACTAGTAGTAGATTTTAAAATCGAATTATTCTAGATATACTACCTATCTAGCTTATTATAGATTAAGGCGCTAGATTATCTAGATAGTCTTTAGGTTATTATAGTCTGTATATACCTTAACTAGTATTAGTACGCTAGCGAAGTACTATTACTAAGTCTTAAAGTAGTAGATAATCGCTAGTAGCTCCTAGTCGTACGTCTCCTAGTTCTACTTATAGTCCTATATCTTTCTAGACATAAAGGCGATAGGATGCTACTTACTATCTTTAAATAGTTACGACAAGATCTCTAAGATACTAAAGTCTAATAAATCTATCTCTAGCTTAATCCTCTAAGTTAGATTAAAATAACGAAGAAGTAGTAATTCTTTAAAATACTTCTTTACCTCCTTAAATAACTCCTAGGCCGCTTTAGTCTAGTTAAAGTCTTAGTTGCCCTTTAATAAGTTAGTTATAGTAGCTATTTTCTTTGTATAACCTTCGACAAACTATTAGTAGAAATTTGTAAAGCTAAGAAACCCTTAGAGCTCCTTAATTATTATTAGGCGAGGCTAGTCTTAGATTGTCGCTATCTTATCTAGATTAGCTACTACTCTATCTCTTTTAATAATAAAGCCTAGGAACTTTACTAAGTTAGCGGCGAACTTATACTTCTTTAGATTATAGTATAGGCTCGCCTTCCTAAGGCGGTCTAGCACCTTTCTTACTATAGACTAGTACTCCTTTAGACTATTAGAGTGCGTATAGATAAGGATATTATCTAAATATATAACGTAGATATTATCTAGAAGACCTAAAAGAGTATAGTTAATATACGCTTAGAAGGTTACTAGGGTATTAGTTAAGCCGAAGGGTATAATATAATATTAATAGTACCTATACTATATATAGAACGTAGTCTTCTACTTATTACCTTCGCGGATCTAGATATAGTAGTAGGTATCCTTTAGGTCTAGCGAGGTAAAGTACTTTATACTAATAAGTTAGTCTAGGGTTTCTTTAATAAGAGGGAGTAGATATCTATTCTTAATAGTAACGTTATTTAAAGCTTAGTAGTCTACGTATAAGCGTAGGTTACTATCTACCTTTAGAATAAATAAGAGAGGTACGCTAGTAGAGCTAATACTATATTTAATCTGCCTAGCTATAAGTTCCTTCTTAAGATATTCTCGAAGGACTTCCTACTTATAGGCTAATAGTAGATATAGTAGTCTATAAGGAGATTCCTTCCTATCTACTAAATTAATAGCATAGTTAGTTACTTAGTAAGAGGGAAGTATACTAGTAGCTTTATTATCGAATAGGTCCTAGTAAGTATATAGCGTATCTAGGATCCTTAGATCGATAGTAGCTTTAGTAATATGTACTTTTAATAGACTATTAGTAGTACGCTTAACTCGAATCTAGCTAACGTACTATACTAGCTACTTTTTATCCCTCTTTAGTATACGCGCTAAAGCTTTAGTAGAAATAAAGTCTATGTCTTCCTTAATATACCTCTATTTCTAAGCATCCTAGCTATTTAAAATATTAATTATATAATACTTAAGAGTATAATAGCCTAATAGGACTTCCTAATTAGCTATGTCCGTACTATATATAAAGATAGTCTTCTAACGCGCTTGTCCTATATAATTAGTTATTATAAGCTACAACTTATATATACTATAGCACTTCTAGCTTTAGGAGCTTAGCTAGCTAATATCTAGAATCTAGGCTATAACCTTAGGAAGGTCGTACTTAACTATAATATACTAGTCTAATAGCGTAACTTGTCTATAAGTATTAAACGTAACCCTTACCTCTAAATTGTTAGTAGGTAAGCCGCTTAGAGTATATAAAATATACTAGTCGCGAATAACTTCTTTACTCTTAAGTAGCTAGATAGTATTATTAGTCTTTAAGTATTTTTACCTAACTACTACTAATCCGCCTATAGTTAGGTTTAAGATTTTTTTAGAATAATAGGAGTCTTATTAGGATTGCCGCCTAAATCGTTCTTAATCTTAGGATAATTAGGCTAGAGGTAGCCCTTCTCGCTATACCTATAGTAACTTACTTTACTTATGTCGCGTTTAGGCTTCTTAGACGAACTATTAGTAGTATAATCCTTCGACTTATCCTTATCTTTCGCTAAGGAAGCCTTTAGTGTAGGCTTCTTTTCTATAGGCTTCTTAGCTATCTTCTTCTTTAGAATATTCTTCTCTAATCTAGAAGTAAGATCTATAAGCTTATTCTAGGTTGCGGGAGTAGTATTATAGTTAATAATAGCTTTCTATAGCTTATCTATAAGTTAAGTAAAGTAATAGTATAGGAGCTACTTCTTAGTATACTAAGGATCTATCTAGTTCTTAAGCCTCTCTATATACGTAAGGAAGGCTTAGGCTATCTAGTCCGACTTCTGCCTATAACCTATATACTTAATATAGGCTTAAAGGAGTCGATCCTCTAGGCTATCTAAGAGTTAAGCTATAAAGTTCTAAAAGTACTTCTAGGTAATAGCTTTATATTCTACCTTACTCTTCGACCTCTACTATACCCTCTAATAGTCCTTAGGCGTATCCGAAAGATACTATATAGCCTAGGTTATCTACTAGTAACCTTCGTTATAGAGGTATAGGGCTTAGAGGAAGGCGATCTTATAATTAAGAATAAAGTCTTCTAACTACTTAAAATTCTTCCTTCTATAATTAGGTAGCTCCTTAATAGTCCGCTTCGCTAAGAAGTATCTACCTATTAGTAGTCTATTAGCGGTCCGCTTCTAGCTATAGTAGTCCTATAACTTAACCTATAGGTAAGTAATATTAGCTTAGAGCTAGAGTTCCTACCTACGATTCTAAAGCGCGCGAACCTATCCGCAGACTAATTCCTTATTATCTCCTTAATTAAGGCCTCCTATCTTCTCTCTACCTTCTTATTACTTATCGCCTTCTTTAGGCTAACTTTACTAACTAAGTAGTTAGTCGTATACCTACTTGTCTTCTCCCTTAATCTCTTTAATAAATCTCCTCCGCCTTAATAGACTAGTAGGACCTTATCCTTCTAGACTCGTAGGCAAAGGCTAAGATCGAGTAAGGGGAGCTATTAGAGCCGCTACCTCGAAACAAGTATAAAGATTACTCTATAATAAGGCCTTATATATATATAGGGACTATATAAATAAGGTAGAGGTTATAGCAGAGATAATAGACTCCTATCTATATAGATTAGTAATCTTAGAGAAGGAAGAGATCTCTCCTCTTAAGAGGAACTCTCTTTTATAGAAGAATCCCCCTTCTCTTCGACTCCTATCTAGCTAGAAGTAGGTCCGTTAGAGAATCTAATTCCTTCTTAATTACCTACAGTCTATAGGAGGTAAGGAGTAGAGAACTACCTCTTAGGGCTACTAGCGGACTACCTCTAGTATAGCGAGATCCTTCCTTCGGCCGAACTACTAGCGGACTATAGGTAGTATATATATATATCAACCCCTTATAGACTGCCTATAGTATAGACCTAGAGGACTCCCTTAGCTAGAGTCTTATACTAAGAAAGAGAGAGAGAGTAGACGACTTTATATAAAGTTAGACCTACTTATAGAGATAAGGTATTTATATACGCTAGTATATAAACTAATATATATAAGAATAAGACATTTATATAGATAAATAAATAAAGAAATAAGATATTTATATAGACGAATAAATAAGCTAGCGTAAGTAAAGAGTAAGTATACTCTAACTTATAACTTTATTTATATATTAGAAGTAAATATCCTCTAACTTATAATTCTCTATTATAAAGATAAAGAAGTACCTTCTCTTAGAAGAATAAAAGGGCACATAGTATTAAGAAGACTCTAGAGTAGGATTAGAAGCTAGTAGGAGTTACTTAGAGTTAGTAGGAGCTATAGACGGCATATAACTAAGTAGGAGTATTAAAAAAGAGTAAAGAGTAGTCTTATACCTACCTAGCTAAGTTAGAGTAAAGAGAGTTATACTAGAATATAACTTATAAGTCCTCTAACTAAGTTCCCTATAAGCTTAGCGTAAGTAGGAGTATTTAAAGGAGAGAGAGAAGAGATAGCTTCTCTTCTCTAATAAATATAATATATAGTTTACTTCTTTATCTATACCTAGGTACATCCCTTTTCTAATATAATATATTCCTCTAGTAGCTACTTCCTTATATATAAATCTATTACCTACTAGAGTATTAGATCTCTATTAAGTATTAGATCTCAATTTAATATATAACCTATTTAAAGCTATCTTTATAGTAGGAAGTCCTATAGAGTATATATATAAGTAATATTAATACTACTATAATCCTATATACGAGAGGTTCTTAGTAGGATAATTACTTAATAATAGTTTATTTATAAAAGGGATAGCTTATAGTAGAGGTAGTATATAGACAAATTTTATATATATTTCTATAGTAACTATATATCCTAGCCTCTAATACTAAAACTTAACTATCTAAGTACCTACTCCTATAAAGATAGACTATTACTACGTTATAATATTAAGCTTGTTATAATACCTACTTAGTATTATAAGTAGACTTTAACTTCTTAATTATATTAATAGTCTTAACTATTATATCCTTTAGCTCTCTAAGTTACTTATATAGCTCTCGATTATTATAATTAGCTTAGTTAAGTCTTCTAGTTAGATCCTAAATAATAGCTAGTTCTACCTACGTTAGAGCTATAGTAGCTACTATAGCTCTAATAGCTAGTACTAGCTAGTCGAGTACGTCGACTATATAGCTAAAGAAAGCCTTATCTTCCTTCTAACTATCTTTAAAAGTAGCTAATAGTTTGTTAGACTACTATACTATCTTACTCTATATAATAGAGCTAATAATTCGAGCCTACTAGAAGTTATAACTACTTATATAGTTTAGTAATAACGCCTTAGTACTAATTATCTCTATCTTACTAAGATAATACTTATAACTATAAGAAGGACTAGCGCCTTTACTAGCTTAGCTATCTAAGAACTTAGCCTCGAGCTACTATATATACTTCTACTTAGCTATTATCTTCTTAGATATAGATACTAACGCCTTCTTCTTATTAATCTATAAATTAATAGTATTAAGAGCTATCTACGTCTATATACGCTTATAATTAGCGCTATAAAGTAGCTTTACTTACTTATAATAGTAGCTATACTATCTAGCGAACTTACTCTTACTAATAATTATATACTTAATATTACTTAGCTTCTTATCGATATATATATTAGTATTAGCCTAGATCCTATATATTAACTCGCTAAAGAACTTAGTAGGCTACTCTTTTATAAAGGCAGACTTAAACTTTAATATATAGTTTAATACTTATAATTATATACTCTTATTCTACTTTATATAGATATACTTAGTCTTTAGCCTATTACTTTTACTAGGCTTAGTACCCTCTATAATATAGGCGTTAGTAATATTATTACTACTATTATCTAGTAGATAGTTCTTACTAAAGTCGCTCGTATCTACTAGTAGTAGTATTAGTCTTCGAGAGGGCGCTACTTAAGCTAAAGTAAGAGCTAGAGTAGATACTTAAGACTATATTAAATATAAAGCTATTAGATAGAGCGAGGATATTAGAGCTAGTTAAGGTAGCGCTAGTAATAATAATTAAAGTATATACTAGAACCTATAGTCTATATATAGTAAAGAGCTAGTTATATTAATTAGTATTAAGATAGAACTAGTATAATAATAACTATAGCTATTATTATATACTAGTACCTTATACTAATATAAAGCGCTATAATAATCTATAATAGCTATAGGTAATAAGGATAGTATATACTATTACTCTAATAGAGTTTATAACGCTAGTATACTATTATAACTCTATAAGTTATAAATAGTATTATTTATCTATAAATTAAAGGGCGCTCTAGTATATAATAAGCCTTAGCTACTATACTACTCTATTATAAAGTTGATTATACTAATAGTTATAGTTATAGTTATTATAAGAGTAGGAGATAGAGTTACTTATAAGATATAATATTACTAATACTACGAATAGACGCGTATTATAATATAGACGCGCTCTTAAAGCTTTTACTAATAACTATATTACTATTATAGCCGACGAAACGACAATATTTAATTAGCTTTATTCTCTAGACTATTAAGCAACATCTAATGTTATTCGACTATCGGAGGAACCTCTTAAGAAGGTAAAGCGTTAATTAGACTCGAGCTACAGCCCTAGCGCTAGACCATGTCCGGCGAGGGGAAGCAGCTGCTGAACCGGTGGAATAAGGTCTTCTTGGAATGATAATGACTCGGCCTTGCGCTATTGCTAGCTCTTCTGTGGGCTGCGAAGAGTCTGAGGCATTCATCTCCGCGGACGAAGATGTATTTCGATCTTTCACAAGGTTAATGTCTGCCCAGATTCACCTCATCCTCATGTTGATCGTCGTCATACCTCCCTCTTTGGTGGTCCTGGAGATGCTTGAGCTGCTTACCTACGAAGAGACTTGATCGAACCAATTGACTGCGTGTGCCGCGCGTATAGCGGCATAGCTCGAAGGGCGCGACAACTCGAAGCCACATGCGACTGTTCGAAAGCACATGCGACAGCTCGAAATCACATGCGACAGCTCGAAGCCAAACGCGACAATGGCGCAGATGACGAGTACATGGTCAAAGGAGTCGGGAATCCAAGCAGGTCGACAAGGCTGGACGTAATGCCGATGGCCAACGAGGCCGGGTTGGACAGGACAGAGTACTGAGTCGCATAGGAAGGAGATGATGAGCAGACATCGGAAAAGCTTGATGCACTGGAAAGATTGGTAGATATGTTCCATGACTTCCATCGCAAGCATCTTCACACGCCGATATGGACACGGTGCACCAGCGCATGCAGGACAGAGCCGGTGCAGTCACCTGCTTCACAGAAACTGAAGCCAACTACGGAGACACAGTCACTACAGCGCGAGACGCTCGTCCACCTGTCATTCCGAGGCAGCTGGCGCCCACTGCGAGACGTTCGCAGTCACTAAATGTTGCTTTCATCGCCGAACCGCCTCAGCTACCAGCGTTGTGCCTCCTTCAACGGACTTGACTTGTAACGTGGACTTGGAGGATGAGTTTGATATGGAGTTCGAGGGGCGACAAGGCTTTCGCGGAGGCATGGGAGGATGCGAGTTGGTCTGCCTGCAGATGCGAGCGCCTGCTCAGGCCCCGGTGTATGCTGCGAATAGTTTCGCGAATGCTACTACTCCTGCACTGCATGTATGCCAAACACCCGGACCATCAACGACCTCGTCGCAATATCCTATGTTCGGGAGCTTTGCGCCGCGACAGAGTAGGCTTCCATTTCAATACACACACCCTGGTCATCGCCGTCTGACGCCGAACAGATCATCTGTGACGACGCACTGATCCGCTGGCAGGTCTACATGGTGAGCAGTTGGCGCCAAACCGCTAGATAGCATACATGTATTCTCTTTTCCAGTGGGCCATACACCGAACCCGGGCAGGACCTACGATCCGTTTCTCAGCACGCAAAGCCAGTCTCCAATCAACAGGCGCGGAATTGAGCACTCCTTGGCTTCCGAAAGTCTGTCTCAGTGACACACAGCGCGCTCTTCTCCGCAGACTCGATACTCCATTGACGCCATAGTATACCAAGCAAAACTGATTTTGCGGCCGCCCGCTTTCGTGTCCCAGACTGTATGTACGATCGTGAGATCGCGCACGCCTCACATTGCCACCTAATGCAGATGGTTCACAATCGCAGCTCTGCGATGCGTCTGTTGAGACTGGATTCTGTCCGTCATCAGACAATGCGAGCGACCCGCTGCTGGCCGGGTCAAAGACCCTCGACTACCGATCGACACTGAAGCAATCTCGGACAACAAGGAGAAGACGACGGGCAGACCAAGGCGCGACGGCACCCGGGCTACAGCATCTACACCAGGGATGATAGGAGGTGTTGGACGAGAGGGGTGCTGAATGTGCAGTCTTGGTGTCACGCCTCCGCGAATCGATCTCGGTGCTGGTCCGCCAGTGATGTTGCTGCCGCGTTCTCGGAAGCAAATGATGTGCACCTCAGCTTTCGCATCACTCAGGTCTGCGTGAAACAGAGAGCCTTCTGGGCTACGAGCAGATGGCAGGAAGCAGGAGCATCAGATTCAGTATTGACATCATCAAGGTCCGCGCTGCCACAAAGATCTGTGCAGATGTTCCTGTTCCTAGACAGCTCCAGCATTCCCGAAGCTCATCGCTTTGCTCCAAAATGCAACTCTGCGCCTGAGCACTGCCAGATGGTGCCTGGGCCTTTCTGAGTCCGGAGCGTCTTCATCCTCCGATGCCATTAGCTTCATTCTCACACGCTTTACGGCAAGCCCGTCCCTGCTCGACGATATTCCAGCTCTGTCGTCGGAGAAGGGATCCTACAGCTTTGCTTCAATGCATTCGACCGGACGATCGCCTCAGCAGGAACACGGCCACAACGGAGCTGCTGCGACCCTATTGCAGCAGCCGAATATGTGGCATACAGGTGCGTGAAGCTCACGGCGCAAGTATGGAGAAGCATTTCATTGACATTATATCTTCCAGAGTGGTCCTGGCGTAGGTCTTCTAGCGTCTCGTTCACAGAGTTCTACTGAGAATGCCATTCCTTTAGGACATTTATACTAGCTGGGTGTGGCTGCTGGGACGACTAGATTCGCATTACATCAGTGTGCGCTTGCTCATACGCCCCATCTCCCGGCTGATTGCAAGGGCCTTCCTTCACGATGAACGACAGACAACGATAGCAGTTCGGCACGCAAAGCGGGAGTGCCGCAGCACAGGACCCGTAGGCTGAGTAGTTTGCCTCGTTGATGGACAACGACCAGCCGCATCTCTCGCTTGCTATTGCCTACTCTCTTCCACCGATTGCCGGCCAGGCCCGGCCACTGGATCTCCCTGTTGGCTGCCCTGATGGCAATTGCGCGACACCAGTCTCCTGGACCTGGTCTGCCAACTGGACGCGGGTCCCTGACACACTACCGCCGTCGCGGCACCACTGCGTCCTCTCCAAAGCTCGCCCCGTTCAGTTCTAATATATGTAGGAACCACATGATCTGCCGCTTCACGAGGTCTACTGAGTCCCGCAGCTGTGTCATGTTACCCTGCACGTCCCGCACAACCATCTGCACCTGCTCTGCCTCCATCCACGCCAGCACCCTGTTAGCTTTTGCCGAAGCTTGGTCGATATCACGTTCCATAGAGCCTAGGCGATCTTCAGCGAGGGTAATGTCGCCTTCGAGAGGAGGCAATTTCTCTCTGCATTTCCCGAGTCGATGTTCAAGGCTGCGGAGTTCTCGCTCGAGGCTGATGACGGATTTCTGGAGGTCGCTTTGGCAGTAGACGGTGAAGAGTGCGCTGCCTAGAAAGGCTATCGTGGCAATGAGGAACAGCAGACCGTATGGGATATTGTTATTTCCAGCCATAATGGCCACGGCAGATGGCAAAACTTGATGAGTTGTATTTGTGGACTTTGGGTTGACACCAGGTTGAGGTTGCGTTGGTGTCGTTCGTCTTATTGATCTTTTGTTGATTTCAGGTTGAGCAGGGTGATGTGTCGCGCCATGGGTATGTTCAGCAGCAATCATTCAAGTTATTTCAATAGAAAGCATATGACCATCCCCTTGTCGCAGTCGCCAAAGCAAGACAGGGCGGTCCAGGAAGCAAGACAGCAAACTTAGGTACTTTGCTACAGGAGAAGTGCACGTCTCAACAACATTCTGTCTTACCGCAGCACGCCATTCTTATTACAGTAGCTCATGCTTCGATGCGCGTCTTCTCCAAGAACGAAAGCGAGTATTATTATTCTGTTGTTCATGTTCTTTGTGAACACCCACCATCCACGGTGCAGCTCAGGGTTCAAAGCTGGGCCCTACCGAAATAGAACACGGATTTTGTTTGCTGTGAACAATCATGTCTCGGCCAAGGTGAGAACGTGGTCATGTCCTGCCTGATGCGTACCAAATTATTTGACAGCATGGCCCTCTCTGGGGGGGTTCCCTTCCTACACCATCATACCGCCCTACTGCTGCGACATACCAGGTACTCATAGCAGCAGAGCAGCAGCGTGAGAACATGTCCTTGCCCAAGCGTACGACAACCGCATCCTCTCCCGCTGCCATCAGCTCAATGTTCACCACACTAACATTCCACTCACAGTCCCCGCCGAGCCGCTCGCCCGCCTCAACACCCTCCACCAAATCCTCTCTCTTGGCCGCCCGCTCCTGAGCGTGAGCGAAGAACGCCGGTATCGCGCTTCACTCGCCCTCCCGCCTTGGGTCCTGCATCTCCTCGCGCTGGACTGCTCAACCTCGGAGAACCAAGGCATGAAAAAGAAGGTGGAGGCGCTGGCGAAAGGGAAGCTGACAGGGAGCTCGCACGCGGCGAAGTTGGAGGCGGCGAAGCTTGGGTGTGAGGTCTTGGAGCTATTGGCGCAGAAGCAGAAGGGCAAGGGGGCGAGGCTGGGTGGGACAGACGTTGGTGACGGGCAGGCGCGGCGTGAGGTGAATGGACAGGCGGCTGTAGGCGGCAGTGCTGATGGTGGCCGTGACAGAACGAAGAGAGAAGCACGCAGGGTGGTGAAGGATGACACCACGGTTGGGAAGGTGTCTGCGAAGCGCAAGCGTGAGGATGAGGATGACGATTCCGATTCCGGGCCCGTGTTCACACGTGCGAGGCCTGTGGCTAAGCGTGTCCGCCGCATAGTGAAGGAGGAGTTAGAGGACGAGTCGTAGGCCGGGGAGTTGGAGTGCAGGGGAGCGACCGAATGGTGTACAGTAACATTGCCGCGCACGTGCGGCAGGGTGCAATGCGACAGAGGGAGGAAATGGCATGTCACTACTTAGTCCACGACAGCAAGATGAGATCTCAGGATCTCAGGAGTGAGAGACCGGGAATTTCAGCATGCTTCAGACAGAGAAGATAGACAATAATACATACACAAGAGCGAGGACGATCATCCAGGGCGAGGATGCCTTTGATGACATGCTTCCGTTGTCGGTAGAAGCGTTACTGGGCCTACGAGTCGATCTATTTCAACCGCACTTGACGCAATCGCGCTCGAGCACATTCCTGGGGTCTCTATCAACTTCGTCACCGTCAGTTTCGGCGAGCCAACTGTCAAGGAGCAAGCACGCATCGCCAAGTCAGGAACGAGATCAACACAAGGCATTACTCCAATAGCAAGATTATCTGTGTTCATTCGCGAGATCCGTTCAGTTGACAGGCCGCCTACGGAACTACCCAGGGATCGCCGCAGGCACAGTGATAGCCATCATACGCGGGATCGGCCTCAGGCAATCGTTATCGAGCGGATTTTCATGGCACAAATCACACCTCACGCATTGATTCCAGCACCTTCGAGCACGCTTGTACTTCTCTGTTTCATGACGACCAGCGAGGCAACAGACACCCACCTCTAGCAACGCCGTACGAGTACATCAGCTTCATCATCACGACCTAGCATTGGAGCATACCGCAATGACAGACTTCAAAAAGCGGGCACTCGTCAATGTCAACGGGCAAGGTGCCGGCTTCTCGGCGAGCCCGGCGTGCTCCTCGTGTTCTTTTAGGTGTCACTGTCCATACCTGATGAACCGACTTGTCCAAGTATTCCAGCGTGGTCTCATTAATGGATGACTGCCAGCTCCAGACAGCCTGAACGGCGTGACCGTGTCCTGGTACAATCCATACCTCGTTATGACCGTAGTCAACCACTCGTCAATCGACACCTTTGCGAATCTGGAGGCCAATAGATGCAGCAACGATGTCTAGCTTGGTAAGTCTTCCGCCTTACAGAGTCGATTAATAGCATACCTGATAAGGAAGATTTGAAGCCCGTTGTTAATGGTGTGGGCATCCACTGCCTGGTGTTCGACGCACAGCCTCAATTTACCTCTGGGCTTGCCTTTTATCAAGACGGTCGAGGTGCTGCGTAAGCTGAACTTCTCTGTAGTGCCCTGTCTCGACTGCTTGCTGGAGCATAAGAAGGCGAAGAAGGTCAAATATTGCAAGATGAAGCTCCTTCGGATCACCTGCTGGTGCCATCGAGCGATCATACCTTCGGCGAGGTACTCGAGGTCCGTCTGTCGAAAACAAAGGCTCAACACTGTTTGCTCCATCAATGGTCTTGATGGCCGTGTCACCCTCAACGGTCTGCTGCTTCTTGCGACTGGGCGACCGCAGAGACGGCCAAATGCTCTTTCCTAGCAGATCTGAGATGTGCGATGCGAACCAAGCCTTTTCCGCAGCTGGCTAAGGCTTAGGAGCTATTACGCTGCTCTAAGCCGGTGCCCGGATGCTGCAGAGTTCGTGGCAGTGGGAAATATCTGCACAAATTGCTGCAATGCTTCCCTGCAGGTTGTCTTGGGACTCGACACGCACGATGGGCACATCGCAGCATATACACCACAACTTTTACGCATGACCCAAGCAGGTTCACACAGCCAGCTCGGGAGAACGAGGCACTTGTGGTGAACCTGCTGGATTCGCACTCTCGCGGTCCTTCGAAAGACAGACAGCTGCCCCGATGCAAAGTGCCTACAGGTATGTTCAAGGCAGGCTTGGCCAATCGTCACCCAGCAACACCTTGGGACTTTAAGTCTTTGGCTGAAAGGATCGCGGACACGATGAATCCTTTCTTCCGCGGTGGTCGTGGCAGCCAACAAGGCGGAGGCCGTGATACCTATGGCAATGGCGTACAGACTAAAAGCTCCCGGTCTTACCTCGAACGCCAGCACCAGTCTCAGCGGCCTCAAATCATCCCCTCCATCATGGGCTTTGTCAGCCATTCGCTTCCAGTGACCAGATTTGCAGACGCAGACAATGCGACATCGCCCTGTCCCGAGCGAACAAGACGGGCCCGCACACGACCACCATTGCGCTCCTGTAAACTTCATATCTACCTCTACAAGAAGTGGTGCCCGATGATTCTCCCTGGAAAATGGTCCTGCTGATCCATCACCGCGGCCATCTCCACTGGCAGGGTTGATCGCTGTCGAGGACCAGCGTGCTGACTTGCGATAGCGGCCTTGGGAATGAACCGGAGCTGGTCAGGATCAATGCTAAGGACCTGGGCAAGGATGTGAAGTGTTCATTCGTTGACTATATCGCAGCATAAAGCATTTTGCTATGACGCTTCCGTGTCATCGGCAAAGTATTCGTAACTAAGTACTTAATACCAATCCCGTTGCGTGCGAGGTTGCTATGTCGCAAAACGACTTGAGAAAGCTTTATAGGCTTCCAGTTTGACCATGTTGGCAGGCGATAGACGTAGCATACATCTGTCGGCGAAAATGCAAATGTCGCAGACATTGGAGCAAGCGGTAACGCACGCTGCACAGCACCCGTCGTATTACCACCTAACTCTCTCGACCTCGGGTTTCCAGCCAACGAGATCATACTACACTTACTTACCTCGCTACTAGTGATGAGTGATGCCTGCACGTCGCTCGAGATCCTGCTGTCACGCCCTGGCATCGAATTGGTCACACGATGATTTGGAGCAATCCAGCGCAGTGCAGTGTGAGAGCGATGGATTGCGTCGGGAGGCATGAGACTTCTTTGATGGAGAATACGAGATGGACGGCAAGATCACCGGCATCACTAAGCTTCTTCAATCAGTCGAAGTATGATTGAAGGACTTCCAATACGAGACACAATTTCGCGTGGTCTCCCGATCGTGACGCGGACTCGCTCTTAAGACCTCCAGAGGTCTTTACGACTTCCCGCTTGGCGATGTCTCAATCACAGACCACAGTTCCTGACACGCTTCCTCCCCGACCTTGTTTACCGGTCGCAGAAAGGTCGCTCTGTGGCGACCTTGGATCGTTGTGGATGTGCCGCAACCAGGTCATCTGTCACCTGAAGAACCTCCCTACGTGCCGTACGTCTGCAATCTGTTAGACGGACATGGTCACTGTATTCCTCTATCGCGAGATTAAAGATGAGCCTGTATTCTATAAAGTTGATCACACACGTCCACGCTGTCTGGTCCTATACCTGGTGCGGGTCGAAGCTGCGGATGCCCGGAGCGTGTTAGATCGTAACCTCGACAGTCCTGATGTAGATCGGCAAGACAGCACAGCAGATGTCCCTCCAGGTACGAGGTATTTTCGGGCCAAAGATGTCGTACGTACATGCAGAACTCAGACTGTCTTCATTACACGGACTCTTGTAGACGGAGGGAACGAGAACTTTGTGCGTATCTTGTCGTCATTGCCGTGAGCAGATACATACATCAACATCCTCATCACGACGGCTTGATCATTGTTATCAGCGTTGCAGGACTATCGCTATGCTCCATTGCTATCATCCACGTCCAGTCCTTCCCATCTCAGTTCACCCTGGCTTGCTGCAGCTTCTCCCTGAGCATGCTGATTAGGTTGACCTGCCAAAACCTCCGTGCTCGTCTTGTCGAGGAAGGAGCACCGACCTGATCCTTCAGCTGCTCCAATCCCCGGGGGCTGAGGACACCGGTCGAGAGAGCCCTGTTCATCAAGCGCTTGGCCTCTAACCGGCGTTGCCGACACTCACGCATCTTGAGAGCGGCATAGCTGGGCGTAGCATGGTTCTCGTCTGTGTCGCTTAATGAGTAGGTGTCGCTGAATGAGCTGGGCTCCATTAGTTGTGTGCAGCCAGTCAGAGGTGTGGACAGATCGAACAGAGAACTGTCTTGGCACACGGTTGGCACGCTGGTGCTGTCATTCGTCCAGAGTGGTAGAGGTGTGTCGCTCTGAATGCCTGTCGAGGAAACAATCGATTCTGCCTCCTCGTTGACCCAGTCCGAAAACACCATCGGCGGACTGTCGGAAGAGGGCGCAGCAAGCAGCTGGTTGATTTGATTGTATGGAAACGGCAGAGACAGGTCGCCGGTGGCTGATAGCTGGAACGGATAGCTATACTTGTCTGAGAAGCGGTTGATGGTCGGCTCCAGACCGTCAATGCTCAAGTCGGCTAGCAGATCGTGGTCATGTTCATATCGTACTGGCAGAAACAAGTGATTCGTGGCTGGCGGCTGGAGGAATGGATGCGATTGCGCGAGCGGATAGCCGGCCCAGTATGCGCAGCCGTTGGTCGCGGGGAATCGATATTCTTCGTGGGCCAGTCCCACAGGCTCCCCGCCAATGTCTGTGGTGCTCCCTAGTCTCAGATGACTTCTGAGCGAAGAGTGAGACATGATTGTCAGGAGTCTGATGAACTTACCACTAACAGTAACTCTGCCACACCACTTAAACGCCGTTTCCTCTCACTATGGCCTTCGTCGTCGCTGCTCCCGTATTGATCCGCTTGCCTGTCTGCGCACGCATACCCATCAGTGTGTCTCATCAGCATGTCTTATTCACTCACCAATTGCGGCATCCAAAGCCGCATTGACCGCTCGTTCATGTAGACGTCAACAAGTGTTCCTGCAGATGCGAGCATAAGTTCATGCGCATGCCAGCAGCTGTTCCTGCAGGTGGGTCGCCAGAACACGGTCAAATCTGGGGCACTGTCCTCTGCTGTAGCAGCCACAGAACGTAGAGAATAAGATCGATATGTTGAAGTGACATGTACCATCTCAACGCTTCTAAACAATAATGTACCGCCTTTGATACGGACTCTGGAGGATGGAGCCCAAGACATTTTGTGAGAGGCTTGCATAAGGTGTATGCATCCTCCCGGGCGTCGTGCATGCACACGCGACTCGCACGATAATACCGGCAGCCAAGTGCTGGTCCAAGATGCCCGGGCGTCATCGATGTCTTGTTCTCTTTGCGCGTTGTACGTTGTACGGAGCAAGATGTTTATACATAGTACGATGCGGAGTGCTACCCCCGCCGGGAACGTGACATCTCGGATAAATTTGAGTCCGTACCGAGTCTTCGTTCAGGGCCGGGCCCAGGCATCTATGCACATGTACGGCCTCCATGCTCTAAGCGCGGCAAGTCTTGTTGAAATGTTAGTTCTGAGACTAATAACCGACATCGGTATTACGGGTATAAGTAGATAGTCAGTTCTATAGCTAGTTAATCAAGGTTTTAGCTTATAACCTTTAATAGGTTATAAGCCTAGATTTGCTTCTATAGTATATATTTACTAAATTATTATAAATTAAAGATTATAAGCTAGTACTATATCGAACGTAGCTTACTTAATACTTAATACTCTCTATATTCCCTTAGTATTTATTTTAATCTAGTAGCCTCCTATGCCTAGTATATATTTAATAAACTATTTTATTATAACTTTAGTTATTTTAATAGGAGAATACTACTCTTTTAGAATATCTAATATATTAGATCTATTATCTCGACCCGCCGAGCTAAGTCTAGATAGCTTCTTACTAACCTTTTAGAAAATCTAACTAAAAGGCCGAGCCTCGGCCTTAATAAATAACTAATCAAATTATAGTATTAGTTATACTAGGAGGCTTAATCTATACTAAGTTACGTAAGGAAGAGAATTCTTCTTAAGCCTTTAGAAGTTAATACTAGAGATTAGTTTGCTACTAGGAGGATACTTTAGTATATAAAATAGCTTAAGATATCTATAATTATACTAAAGAAGCTAGAGAACAAATATCTATAAGACGCTAAAATATATAGAGTAAAAGCCTAAGAATACTTTATAGTCTATCGAGAGCGTAAGAAGAACAAATTACATAGAGAATAATAAAGAGCTAAACTTAAGCGGATTAAAGCTAAGTAACGAGCTACTTAGGAAATAAGAACTATAACCTAGAGATAATATTTAAGCTACAAGGGTATTATATTAGCCTAGCTATAGCTACGAACACTTAATAACATTAATTTTTAAGGAAATACTATTATAACGAATTCGATAGAAACGCTAGCAAAGCTAATATTATCTTTAGTAAATACTAAAGAAGTATAAGATAACTATTAGACTATATACCTATTAAAAAATTAAGGTCCTATATTATTAGAGAAGGCTAAGAAGAAACAAAATTATAAGCCTAAGAATAAAGAAGTACTAAATAAAGTAATATAGACTAAGCGAGAAGGCCTCTATTCTCGCTTACTAATTCTAAACTCTTAGGCTAAGAGAAACTCGGCCCTAGCTATTATAGTAGCTAGTACTATAGAATTAAGTTATAAAGATAGTAATTAAAGTAATAACAAATAAGTAAAGCGTACGTTAGGAAGAGACCTATTATCTATTATAAACAAAGAGTCTCGCTAATTTGTATTAGTATTAATTAATAGTACTATAATAGTACTAAATAGAAGGAGAAGTCGTATAAGGAGTACTACTAGTAGTACTACCTTTAGAGCAGACATATAACTACCTTTAATAATAACTTTACGCTTTATATATAATAACTATTAATTCTAGTAGTCGAAGTAAAAGGCTACGTTTAGTAAGAAGGTATTTAATAAAGTCTATAAGCTAAAAGGCGGTACTAACTATAATAACTAGTCCGAGGATATTAAGATTACTTATCGATAAGTAGGAGCAACTAACCTCTTTAATAGTAAGAAAATAAGGCTAGATAAGCTACTAGCTAACTATAAGAATATTATTAAGTATAATTAGTATATGCTTAAACTAGTAGGTTAGCTTAGGCGAAATAAATTACTACTTAGCTATATATAGGTAATATATAAATTATATATATAATCTAAGCTAAAGGTTTATACAAATATAGTAGACGCGCTTTAAATACTTAATAAGGAATATACTACTACTAGCGTAGATATAGTATTATCTTTATATTAGGAACTTTATAAATATTACTTTAGCTAAGCATCCGATTTTCTATCCTTTCTATAGGAATTTAACAACTACTTTAATAACTTTAATTAGTTATAGACAAGCCTATTATATAGCGATAAGTATAAAAGCCTACTATTCCTTAATACTCTAAGTAGGAGCAGGAATTACTTTAGATAATAGATTACGACTATAAGTTAAATCTCCTATATTACTAGTTATAGAATAGGCGAAGTACTATCTTTTAACTTGCTATCTAGCGTAGTAGAAGGTTATTAGAATTTAGTTTAACAAAGCGAGAATTTAGAACACATTCCTACTAACAATCGGTTATTTATAATATACCTATAATAAGGTTAAAAGTACTCGAGAGATTATAGTAATATACTACTACTTAGTTAAATAGTCGGCCCTTTCGATATACCTTATTAATAGCCTAGCTATTAAGACTAGAAGACTAGTATAGCGAACTATACAAATAGTAAGTACTTAAAGCAAAATAATAAGGAGTATCGAGTAATAAAGCGTCGAAAAGTAGCCTAAGGTATAGGTAGAAGTATAAGAGCAAATATATCTTATATTAATCCTTAACGACGAATATACTTTGTAGCGAATAATAAAGACTAGCCTAGGCTATTAATTTAGAGCTTAACGAACTTCGTTCGATAGTTAGTAGTATTCGATAGAGATAATAATATTAGAACATCTTCGAACCTACTATAATTAAGTAGGAGAGTCCTAAATGCCCCTATAGTAGCCTAGCTATAGGTTATAACTAATAGGCCTATTATATATAAAGAGAACTTAGCTATTACTAACAATATTAGCTTATTTAATATTAATATTAGCAAGCTATCGACTCGGGAAGTTGATATAAAGGAAACTACTCTATAAGAACTAGACTAGGTTATTACTATAGGTATAGAGAAGTATATCTATAACTAGCGATTAATGTTTACTAAATACACTCAACTCCCGAAGCTAATTAGAATTACTAGAGTAGAGATTAGATTCTTAATTAAAGGCTTTAGTTCTACAACTCTTATAGTAAAGTATCTATAAGGTACTTAGAACGTTATTATAAAGAAGATCTACTACGTCTCTTAAATATTAGTCAACCTACTATTAGTATCAAAAATAAACAAGTATAATACTAAGTTTTTATCGATTAAGGGCTTATATAAGTTTATAGACTAAGCGATAGAAGAAGTCCTTTTTATAGATATATAGTTCGGCTTACTCTAGAGACTTAATAAATCGATTGCCTAGTTATATCTAAATTACTAGACTAGTATACTATAGCCTATTATATTCTTTAATAGACGTACTATATAGAAGCTCCTAATTACTATCTCGTACGACTAACTTAGCTATATTTGTAGGCGACCTCTTCGAGAGCTATTAAATCGATTAGAAATTAGCTACGTTAATAGAGACTTTAAATATAAATCCTACTATTAGAATAAAGCCTAGTAGGAATTTCTAGAGTCTAAACTAATCTATAAGATAGAGCGTTATATAAAGTTTATATAGACCTTAGTAGCCTACTCCTATTAGGTAAAGCTAGAGAATAATACTATCTACTAATTATTAATAGCTATACCTAGTATTCCTAGATATATACGCTAAAGTCTAAAGAAGCTCGAGAAGTTTATAAGTGCTTTCGTAACTTTAAAAGAAGAATAGAACGTTAATATAATCTTATTATACGTCGTATAAGAGTAGATAGTAGTTTAGAATTTACTAATATAATTATTAATATTATATATGCTTATAGACTAGACTTTACTATCTTAGCCCTATATTAACTAGATTAGAATAGCGTAGTTAAGCGGAAATACTAGACTCTATAGAATGTTATTTGGTATATAAGGTTCGATAGTATTCTTTAGAACGAACTCTAGCCTAAACTACTTAAAGCTACTATATTTATTATTAATCGAGCTCTAACAAATACTCTTCGAAATTTTAAGACTCTATATAAAGCATTCTTCGGCGATATACCTAAAATTAATTAGATACGCTATATTAGGTACTAAGCGTACAAATTAGTACTAAAGGCAAAATACCTAAAGAAATATAATAAGAGAGCCTACCTTTATATACTTGTTAGATTTAAAGGCTATTATATCTTCTAACTCTAGGACCTAGTTTTAGGCAAGATTAAGCGAGTAAAAGAGGTACTATTTAATAAAGACGTATAGATAGAATAGGTAGAACTTACGCTACTAGCGAAGCTTCCTAGCCTAAGTACAAATAAATTAGTAGTATAGGCTCTAGAAGAAGTATTACCTAGTAGGAGAGGCGAAAATTATTACTATCTACTCTAAGATCTCGAACTAGTTACTACCCGATCTAAGTAGGAGAAACATAGCCGCCCTAGTAACCTAATAATACTAGATCTAGTTTAGTAAATTACTAGTAAACTAATAGCAATCCCTATTCTAACGAATATTAGATAAGGAAACTAATAGATCGTTAGGAGTAGAGTCGAAATTCCGCTTCTACTAAGCTATATATATATAGTAATTCGAGCGCCGAACTTAATCTTAGTATTTAACGTAGCGATAGTAGAAGACCCGCCTAAACTAGTTATATAAATCGAGCTATATAGCTCTAAGAAAAAGGAAGACATACTAAAAATAAGCGCTAAGCTACTAGTAGACGAAGCAGATAAACTAGTTATAATAATTAGGCTAGTAGAAGACAACCCTATTATTCTAAAGACCTACGAAGAGGTAATAAACTTACTATATTATATCTAATAGCAAAAGGCAATTAACGAAGAACTATAGTCGCTATAAGAAAACAAAACATAGGATAAAATTAATAAGATTCTTACTACCTTACTAATCCTATCTAGCAAATAGATGTTTACTATTAAACGAGAAAAAGATAGCGAGATCTTACGCTTTAAGGCACGCTAGGTTATACGAGGTTTTAAGTAAAGTAAAGGAATTAACTTCTTAGAGACCTTCGTAGTAGTAGTTAAACCTATAAACTATTAGATTATATTTGCTATAGCCGCCTTAAATAACTAGCATATCTACTTAATAGACGTTAAGATAGTATTCCTATATAGTAATATTAACGCCGAGATCTTTATCGAATTACTACTAGGTTTTAAGTAAGCTAGCAAAATATATAAGCTTTAGAAGGCCCTCTATAGACTTAAGTAGGCGCCTCGAATTTAGTATTAGACACTTACTAACGCCTTAAAGAACTAAGGCTTTACTCTATATATAAACAATCTAGCTATATTTAAGAAGGATCAAACCTCTATACTAGTATATATCGATAACCTACTTCTAGCTAGAGTAGATCTTAATAAAATTAATAAGGTAAAGAAGAAATTGTTAGCCTAATTTAAGATAAAGGATATAGGAGAATACGAATTCTTCCTAGGTATTAGTATTAACTACTCTAAGAGTAATATTAAATTAATACAAATAGCTTATTTAAAGGTAATAATAGAACGCTTTAGACTAACTCTAGCAAATATAGTAGCTACGCTATATCAATTAAAGGATCGATAGGAGCTAACTCTAGATAGCTATATAGTATTAGCTAAAGAACGCCTTAAGTATTAGTTAATAGTTAGATCGCTAATATATACTATACTTAGGATACGCCTAGACCTAGCCTTTAGTATCTCTTAAGTAAGTCGATATTATTCAAATCCGTCGAAGAAATATATTAAGCAAATTAATTGTATTCTTCGATATATACTTAAAAAACTAGACGCTAAACTAATCTATTTAGGTAAATATAGCGAAGTTATAGGACTAAGCGATACTAAATACGCTAGTAACTAGTTAAATAGTAAGTCTATTAGAGGCTATATCTTTATAATTAGGAGAACCGCTATTAGCTAGTAATATAAGAAGCAAAGCACTATTACTTTATTAACTATAGAAGCTAAATACATAGCTCTTTACTATATAGTAAAAGAAGTAGTATAGTTAAGATAGATAGTCGCCTTCTTTAGATTACTAGACGAAACTATTAAGATTCGAGTCGATAACCGAATAGCAATTCGAATAGCAAAGAACCCTAAGATATATAAACGAACTAAGTACATCCGAGTATAATTCTATTATATACGAAAACTTATAGAAGATAGAACAATTAAGGTCGTTCCTATACTAGGCTTCTTTAATACTACTAATATCTTTACTAAAGCGCTAGACTAACGAACTTTTAAATAACATGCTCGGTTAATAGAAGTATGTAGATTAGATAAAGATAGGATAAGACAAGTAAGAGATAGATATAATAAGTCTTTAATATATACTTTTATTAGTTATTTAGATACTTATAGTAGCTACTCTTTTCCCCCAATTTATAAAAAAGAGTAACAAGGTTTTTAATAAGAGTTATAGAATTATAGGTTTTATAAGTTATAGGAGTTTATAGCGATACTAGTTAAGTAGGAGTATTAAAATGTTAGTTCTAAGACTAATAACTAATATTAGTATTATAGGTATATGTAGATAGTTAGTTCTATAGCTAGTTAATTAAGGTTTTAGCTTATAATCTTTAATAAGTCTAACTCCTCTAAAAGTAGGCTAACCTATAACTAGCGCGGCTAACTAGTAACAAATATAGAAAGCTCTACGCTAACTCCTTAATTCTAAAGCTAACTATTAACGCTTAATTCAACTTAAACTACTTGTCTATTATTACTAGCTAGGCCCTCCTTAACTAAAGCTTAACTTAATCTTAGTTAGTTTATATTCGATTCTTATTAACTTTTCTTAACCGATCCTTATTTAAATCTTAACTATATCTAGAAAGAAATTCGAGTTATTTAAGCTAGCCTAGGCCTATACCTAGGCTATTAAGTAGAACATCCTCTAAGACCTATAGACTACGACTATATTTATAGTTTGTTTCTTAATTAAATCTAAGCCTAATTAAATCTAAACTAATTTTTAATAGGCCTACTACTCTAAGAAGTATAAGAAGGCTAGGTAGGAGTATTGCGCTATTAAAGTCTTTAATACTAAGGTTATATATCGCTATAAGAAGAATAGTAGGACTCTATATAGAGTAGGTTAGAATTCGATTAATACTTAAAATATAGCTAATTAAGGATTATATAAAGTCTTTAACGCTATAACAACTCTTATAGCATATATTAATAACAACTATAAGCTATTATAAGTAAGCTTAGAATTTGTTTTAGGACTAAATCTTAATTAAATCTAGACTAACTAGAATTTAGGCTAAGTTTAGGAAGGAGGGCAATCTAGCAAAGGAAGATACTAAGGCTATAAAGAGTAAGTTTTAAGGTTTCTAGATTTATTTTATATTTAATTACTAACTATCTAAAACTTTTATAAATTGCTAGAGCTTAATAAGATTTCTAAGATCGTTAAGAAGGTAGTAGAGATAACTAAGTAATAGTAAGTATTCTATTAAAAAAGGGTAAAGAGTAGTCTTATACCTTCCTACTCGAGTTAGAGTAAGGAGAGTTATACTAGAATATAACTCTCTAGTCCTCTAACTAAGGCCCTATAAGCTTAGCCCTACTAGGAGTATTTAAAGGGAGGAGAGAAGAGAAGTTTCCTCTTCTCTTCGATACGAAATATATTTACTACTTTGTTTATACTTATATATATCCTTTCCTAATATAATATATTCCTCCTATAGCTACTTCTATATACGTAAATCTATTACCTATAAGAGTGTCGGATCTTAATTTAATAGGTTATAAGCCTAGGTTTTGCTTATAGCTAGGAGTCGAATTTGTTAGAAGAGTGTTCTTAATCTACTAATTAATTAAAGGTAGACTTAAGGCCGCTACTATACTATATAGGAAGACCGGAGCTAATTAGAAGACTAATTAGAGAACTCTTAAGGCATATATAAGTTATAAAAGCGCCTAGTAACTACCTAGACATAGTTAAAGTTTATAGTAACCTTAGGAAAAACTATACTAGATTCGACTTAAAACTACTACTTCGTTTATCTCTTCTTTAATTTTATTTACTTATTTATTTAATTTTTATTCTTTTTACTATAGATTCTACTAAGGACTAGAAGAAGGTCTCTATTCTTACTCGAGAGAACTACGAGCTCTAGTTTAAGTAGATAATACGACTACTTATATTAAAGAAGATTATATAGCTACTAGATCGAAAGGCTTCTCTCCTAGCTAGCCTAAGGATAGCGATTATAAATAGCAAGATTCCGAGAGTTAGAGAGACTAGAATATAACTATCTCGTCTTCTATTAGCTACTTAGTAGGCATCTCCTCGCGCCTAGAGGTTATAATTAGAGTCCGACACGTTAGTATCTAGGATAAGTAATATATATCTTAGCGAGGACTCTACTAGTTAGGAGGGTTAGAGTACTAGTTAGAGTAATATTAGTTAGAGTACTACTAGTTAGAGTACTAGTTAGAGCTCCTCGAGCTAGAATATTAGAGTAGTATTATAGGCGACTATACTAGAAGGGAGGCATTTATAGTACATATTTAGAAATTAGATATATAAGCTAGTAAATACTAATAAGTAGTACTAGAACAACTCTATAGCTCTATTCGAGATAATCTAGAGCCTAGAAAAGATCGACTTATCTCTAATACTAGAGTATACTATAGCTATAGATATATAGGCTCTTCTAAACGCAAAGTATACTAAGAACCTTCTAACTTTATTAAGAATATACTAGTAATAGTATATAACCTATAAGATAAAGGAGGATATAATAATCGATAATACCTTTATAACTCTATCGAACCTCTTATATAAGATTATTAGTATCGAGCTAGATATAAAGATCTTATACTTATATAATAGAGTAGTCTAGTAGTTACTAAATACGTTACTAGAGTAATACTACGATCTTAGATAGATAATCGACTTAATAGGTATAAAGGATAGCTTAAAGATTATATATATCTTATTCGAAGAAGCAGCCTAGATATATAGCTCTAACTATATAATAAGTATAGAGGCTAGAAGAGCTAGGTCGTACTATCTTTATAGCTTATCTAAACATCTAGTTCCTAAGTACCTAAGCCTATTAGAGTACTAAAAGATACTAAAGGAGAAGAAGAATAAGAGGAGGTCTAGCCTATACTACTAAAGAAAAGTAAATACGACCGACCTAAAGACTCTAACGTAGAAGATTAGGGCACTTAAGAAGGCGAAAAACAAGTCTAGTTAAAGTAAGACGCGACTAGGTAGAAAGGATAAGAAGCACTCTAATAAGAGTAAAGGTAAGTAGAAGTATAAAAGGAGTAAGGTATATATAGCTAAAGCTAGCGTATTATTATTAAGCGACTCTAATTTAGAGTACTCGAGCTTCTTAGAGAGCTCGGATTCTTCTAACGTCGAGAGTAAAGATAAGTATAAGTTAGTAGAAGCCGCGGCTAATTATAAAGGCAAGCTTCTATAAAGTACGATTCTTCTTAACTCTAGTATATTAGCCTATATATCTAATAATAAGAATCTCTTTAGGAAGCTAAACCTAACTAATTTAAGAAAAATAAAGGTTAGGGGTAGCTTCTTAGAAAGTAGATATAAGGGTATAATAGAAGTCTCTAATATATTTAGAGGAAGTCTTATAGTATCTACGCTCTATATTTCGAACCTATATATTACTCTAATCTTAGGTTAAAAGCTTGTCTAGGAATTCGATTTAGTTAGAATAATGCTTCCTAATACATTCTATATAATAAACTCGAATATTAGTCTAGTTCTTAAATATCGTTCCTACTATAGTATCTATTAACTCTAGAAAGTCTATAGTACCCTAGTCTCTTAGACTAACGAAGTAGAGAATAGAGTAGAGTCTCTACTTACTCTAATAGCAGATATAGATAACTCTAACTAAGCCGCGTATAAACTCTATAATCTCTAGTATTATTAGTTCTTATACTATAGTATATCTAAGCTAAGATCTATTTATAAGGTTACTATACTAAAGAGCCTAGTACCTATTATCGATAGCTTTAACTATAATACATATAGAATCGCTAATATAAAAAGAAAGCAAGAAATAGTAACTAACTAAAAGCGTTAGATCCTTAAACTTATCTTACTTAATATCTGTAGTCTCTTACTACTATCGAGAGAAGGATATAGGTACTTCCTTATTATTATCGACAATTACTTACGAAAGGTATAGGCGTACCCTCTTAAGAAGAAGTTAGACTTAGCTAAAGTACTTCGACGTTAGTAAAAGAAGGTCGAGCTTTAGACTAATAGCCTAAAGCCTAAGGTAGTAAGAAGTAATAATATAGATAAACTCCTATCTATTCTAAAGGAATAGGAGTTAGAATATAGTATAGAGCTTAATCTAACTAAAGTATAGGACTCTAGGGCAAATAGCATTACTAAAAAGTATATTAGAGATACTAAATAGGTAATTAGAGTAATAATAGAAGATGCTAGACTACTAATTAAGTTCTAGCTAGAAGCTCTAACTACGAGCTAATATATCTATAACCTCTACCTAGTTAAGATCGACAATCTCTTACTAACGCTAGAAGAGGCTTAGTTAGAGAAATAGCTATTACTCGACTATATACGTATTTAGGAGTATTAAGTTATCTTATATATTAACCCGAAGTTAATACCTAAAGACTTACAAAGAGATAGGCTAATAAATTAGGGACGTAAGAGAGTATTTATTAGGTATATTAAGGGTACTATAAAGATATAGAAGATCTAGGCACCTAATTTAAGGTAGGTAATCGTAATAGGGTCTATTAAATTCTTTAAGGAAAGTAAGAGGAGTAATATCGAACTTAGCTTTACTCTAAAGAATTAGAGTAGTTCTATACTAACGCGAAAACTAGTTAGGCGCCTACTAAAGGCTAATCTAAACCTAACATGCCTATTACTACTACTAAAGCCTAACCCGAACCTAACGCTACTAAGCCTAACTATAATATATAGGGTCGTAATATATATCTAACTACTATAGCTACTAAAACCTAACGCGAGTATTAAGAGATATAACCTAAGCTCTAATAACGAGCTAGAGAAGTTAGAGTAATAGGAGAAGGAGTAGGGCTAGTTAAAGTAGGTCTAGCTAGAGTAAGAGCTAGTAGCTCTACCTATACCCTTTACTCTAGTACTAGGTAAGAGGATAAGGATAGTATTAGATAGACTAGAGGAAGTTAGACTAGATAGAGGCCTACTAAGATAGTTAAATAAGGTAACTAGTAAGAGAAGTCGTAATTAGAAAGATAAAAGAAGGCAAGATAAGTTAAAGAGAGCTATAGAGACGATTAATAGCCTTATTACTATCTATAATATAATTTTAGGTATAAACGTAGAAGAAGAGCTCTATTAGTATAAGGACAGCTAGTTTAGGTTTATAGTAGACATAGAGGAATGCGGCCTAGTAGTAGTAGGAGCTAGAATACGACTATTAGAGGAGATACCTATCCCGAAGATATACGAGTAAGTAGTCTCTAATAAGAAGTAGGGACACCTATAGTAAGAGGCTATATAGGTAGAAACTATAGCGTTAGAAGGTAACCTAACCTATAGGGCTATAGTCGCACTAGCGGGAGCTAATCTAATTATATCGAAATAGGTCTTCGATATAAAATATAATACTAATAGATTAGTTAATAAGTTTAAAGCTCGACTTATTACTAGAGGATTTAGCTAGGTACTTAGAGTAGACTTTAAAGATATATTCGCCCTAATAGTTAGGTATAATACTATTCGCCTCTTTATAGCTATAGTATATATAAATAACTAGGAGCTATACTAGGTCGACGTTAATAACGCTTTTATAGAGTTAGTCCTAAAAGAGGTTATTTTAATACGTACTCCGCCTAGAGCTAGAATTAACCTAGGTAAGATACTTAAGCTAGAGAAGAGCTTATATAGCCTAAAGTAAGTAGCCTAAGACTAGTACTAACTCTATAAAGGAAAGATTAAGAAGATCGGGTTAATTTAGAGTAAAGCTAATCCCTACCTCTTTATTAACTCTATCTAGAAGATAATAGTCCTAGTATATATCGATAATATTATAATAGGAGCAGAAAGTATAACTAATATAGACTAGTTTAAGAAGAAGTTCGCGACATTCTTTAAAATTAAGGATCTAGGAGAAGCGAACTACCTTCTAAACGTTAAGATTATTAGAGACTAAAAAGTAGGTACTTTACGCTTAGACTAGACGTACTATATCGAAAAGGTACTAGATAAGCTTATAATATTAGTAGAGGATGCTTCCCTAACCTAATTACTCCTAGATAGCTATAATATAATTAGAGTATTAGGGCCTAATAACGTTAAAGTAGATAAGAAAGAATACTAAGAAGCTATTAGTAGCTAGATATATATAGGCGTCTTAACTAGACCTAATATTACCTTCGTACTTAGAAGGCTAAGCTAGTATATATTAGACCTAGCTAAGTATTACTAGTAGGCTCTAAAGAAGCTTAGAAGGTATATGCGCTTATTAAAGGACCTTAGAATTGTATATAATACAAGGGTATAAGATATACTTATAGGATACTCTAACTCTTACTACGCGATAGATAAGTTAGACTATATCTTACTACTAGGAAATATGTTTATACTTACTAGAGGACTAGTATCGTAGGCTAGTAAGAAGCAAAAGTCGGTAGTAGGCTCGATAATAGAGATAGAGTATATAGTAATAGTAAGGTATATAAAGTAGTTATAGTTCCTCTATTAGATCCTTCGAGATATAAAGATCTAAAGATATATTAGTTAGAGCCTATATATTAAGGAGGAGATAAAGTTCGCTATAGGATTACTAATAGTATAGCTATAAGGAGATAACTAAGTAGCGATTACTCTTACGAAGGATATATATACTAGTAAGAGGTTAAAGTATATCGACGTAGCCTACTATTATTAGAGAGACCTCTATAAGAAGGGTATTATCTCTATTAGCTATGTTAAGACCTCTAACATAATTGCCGACGACCTAACAAAACCGAAACTAGGGTCCTAATTTAAAAAGGTAGTAGAGTAGCTTTAACTAAGAAAGTAATCTTTTACTATACTTTTCTTTCTATTTTTATAATTATAGCTACTACTAGGGAGTAGTACTATAATATACTACTAGACTAACCTACTACCCTAGGTAATCTCGTTTATTACTAGGAACTTACAAATCCCTATTAGGATGCTTATACTACTAGCGGCCTACTTTAGACCTATAATAAGTACTCTAACTACTACTCTAACTACTATAATAACTAGCCTAGGATAGACCTATATTAGGCTACTTAGAAACTTCGCTAGCGCTCTAACTATTACTCTAACTACTATAACGACTAGCCTAGGATAGACCTACGCTAGGCTACTTAGAAACTTTGCTACTAATCCTATTATTAGGCGTTTTAGTAAACTCCTAGTAAAACTATTACTAATTATAGAACTTCTACTAGGCCCTTACTCTACCTGCCTTTGTAATACTATAGAGAAGATTCTTAGGAGGTCTCTATATAATAATACGAAGGCTTAGATAAGTAGGATATAGACTCTAATAAAGGGTACCTAAGTACTACTTAGCCCTAGAGGCGCCCTAGTCGAAATTAGAAGATAGCCGATATTTAGAAGGCGAGCGCTTAGTAAGAAGTAGAATATTATAGTCGTCTAGAGTAGGGGATATATAGATACTACCCTATATACTTCTAATAGGCTAACCTCTTAGACTCCTACGTAAGAAGATTAGACTTATACTAGTTATAGAGATATCTAGCGTAGAAGGTTAATAACAAGTTAGAGGAGAAAGAGTTACTAGGATCTCCTACTCCTATCTCTCCTCTTAGGCCTCTCTAAGCGACTAATACCTCTAACTAAGAATCCTAGTATTCTAACGCCTCTAACTAGGAACGTTAAAGCTTAGACGTCTCTAACTAAGGTTTATACCCTAGAAAGCTATATTAGGAATAAGGACTAGAGCTTGCCTTAGTAGAATAATAGACCTCTTACTTAATAGGAACTCTTCCTTAAATATAGGCAAAATTAAGGCACGCTAGTAGAGCTAGAGGAGGAATATCTAATTAGTAAGGTACTAATAGGTTAGAGCCTTAATTCTCTCGCTTATCTAGGTTAACCTATAGTTAGTCGCCTAATCTAGAAGAGTCGAAGGCCTCCTAAGAACGCTCTATTCCTACTAGGTAGATTTAGCCTCCTAAAGATAGACTAAGATCCTATAATAGATAAGATTACTCTAGGTAAATAGTATTAGCTTAGTCCTAACTAGAATACGCCTATCTAGCTATAGAGTTTTATTAAACTATATCGCAAAGAGGTCTCTAGCTTCCTAATCTATATTAGGTTTAGAGAAAGCCTTATTACAAAAATCTATAAGACAAGTAAGTAACCTATAGTACTCGCCCTCTTAGTACTTATCTAGAGCTATCTAGTAGCGATCTAGATCCTTCTAACGACGATCCCTATCCTTCTAACGCTATAGGCCTAAGTTAGGACTCTAACCTAGGCTCTAACAAGTCGGAGCTTAGAGAGTTAGGTTAATAGGCTAGGAAGCTAGGAGATAAGGCTAGAGGTTATAGCTACCTACCTTAGCTCGGGCTAGAAGGCTACTCTAAGCTTAGCCTAATAGACTACTCTTATCTATAGTACTACTCTAACCTAGGGGATTCTTGCCTACTAGTCTAGTATAGAGCGAGTAATACTTCTTTTAGTTCTTTCTAAAGTAGTTTATATAAGAACCCTCGAGATAAGGATTTCTAGAGTTAGAGTAATAAAGAGCGTATAGACTAATATACTAGCCTCCTAATTTAGTAGTATACTAGACCTAGTTTATAGTCTAGGTAGTACTAGTAGTTATAAACTCTACTATAATAGGTATTATACTAGTTAGTATATTTAGGTTATATTATTATAAACCTAGATTATTAGGAAATGCGAGGCCCGAATAAGTAATATAAAAATAGGTTGTATTACCCTTAAATACCGAAGGGACCTAGGAGAACTAACCTATATAGTATACCTTATAGAGGAATCGAATATATGCTTAGAGCTAGATATAACTAAGAGTTAAGTACCTTACGGCGTTAGAGCTTAGAGCTACAAGCTACCTAAGCTTCTTATCGAGGAAAGCGTTACCTAATAGAATTAGTAGAATATCTTGCCGCTATACTATACTAGAGTATTAGAGAAGTATTAAATATTAGAGAGGTAATAACTAAAGAAGTATATTAAGGAAGAGAGAGAGGATAGACGACTTTATAAAGAGTTAGACCTACCTATAGAGATAAGGCATTTATATAAGCTAGTAGATAAACTAATATATAGGAAAATAAAGTATTTATATAAACGAACGAACAAACTAGTATATATAAAGAGTAAGTATACTCTAACTTACGACTTTATTTATATACTAGAGGTAAATATACTCTAATTTATAATTCTCTATTATAAAGACAAAGAGGTATAATATAATTAAACGATAAATATATTCTAACTTATAACCTTCTTATATAAGGACAAAGGAGTATACTACGTCTAGAGGACTCTAGACTAGGATTAGAAGCTAGTAGGAGTTACTTAGAGTTAGTAGGAGCTATAGATAGCATATACCTAAGTAGGAGTATTAAAAAAGGGTAAAGAGTAGTCTTATACCTTCCTACCTAAGTTATAGTAAAGAGAGTTATACTAGAACATAACTCTCTAGTCCTCTAACTAAGGCCCTATAAGTTTGGCCCTACTAGGAGTATTTAAAGAGAGGAGAGAAGAGAAGTTTCCTCTTCTCTTCGACACGAAACATATTTACTACTTTGTCTATACTTACGTACATCCTTTCCTAATATAATATATTCCTCCTATAGCTACTTCTATATACGTAAATCTATTACCTATAAGAGTATTAGATCTTAATTTAATATATTCTTCTTTTTAGATTTAATTTAGATTTAGCTAACAATTAAATAGTATATAGATAAAGGATACTATAGTTAGTAGCCTAGAGAAGGTAGCTAGAGATATATAAGTTTCTGTCTTTTAGATTTAATTAACAAATAGCTAACGTCTAGATAGTATTAATAAAGGTAAGAAGAAAGGCTTAGGTAAGCCTAGGACCCTAGGGAAGGAGTAGCAAAAGAGTAAGAAGAAGAGTATAGTAGGAGCCGCTAAGTTAAGAGGCTTATAATAAGGATTAGATATTATCTAAATAATAGAGAGTTAAGGATTATATTAATAGTAAGACGTATATAACTATAGCTAGAGTATTACTAAATAGTAGCTAAACTAGAGCTTAATTAAAGAGATTTTGCTAATTTGTAATAGCCTATAGGTCTTAATATTAATCTTAATCTTAGTCTTAATCTCGGTCTTAATCTTAGTCGAAATTGTAAGTCCTATCTATACTTATAAATTAGATATAAACTAAATCTTATTCAAATATCGAGGGCTCCTCTTATAGAGATTAGTAGCGATTCTAATAACCCTATCTATATAGTAATAGAGAATAGCCCTACTACGTATATTAACTACTAGATATCTAGTTCTTAACTAGCTACTAACTATTTTAGTATACCTATATTACTACTAATACTTTACTCTTTAAGAACTAATATACCTCTTCGGTTAAAGCTAAAGATTCCTTATAATCTAAAGGCGAAGGCGATTAACTATTCTACTACTATTATTATACTTAAGAAGAGAGAGTATATGTTATATAAGAGCTATAAGGGTTATAGTAAAGATAGTAATTTATTTAAGGGTTGTTTCTTATAGAAGGTATTTATAGATATAGATAAAAGAGAGTTAAAAAATTAGTTTAAATAAGAAATAAAGGTAGTTTGAATATAGATTAGATACTAATTATATAGGGGTTAAGGACTAAGATTATAGCTATACCCTTATAATACTTAGCTTAAGCTCTCGTTTATTATTTTCTAGTTTTACTTTACGTAACTACTCTACTCTTTCTTCGATTCTAAGCGCCTTCTCCTATTATATAAGTTCCTTTCCTTTCTTTAAGCTCCTTAAACTACTAACTACTTACGATTTAGTTAGCGTCTAGATAGTTGTCTATAAGTTAGATAGAGTAATAAGAAAGCTTAATAGTAGTATACTAACCTTTATTACTCTATTATCCTTATTATTAATAATAATAGCCTTAAAGCTCCGCTTAGCCGCGACGCCTAGAGAAAGTTAGTAAAACAATTAAGTAACAAATAGATAATATATAACTTAGTAGTACTAAGCTTATAATCTTTAACAATTATAAATTACTTCTCCTAGTCTATCGAATACTAAGTAATTCCTATATAATACGTAGGTTAATAATACGCTAGTCGATAATCTAAGCCCTCTCGATTATAGTAAGAAGGCTTAACTAAATACTAGTATAGTATCCTTATTAGCTAGAGGATTTAATAGTATTAGTATAGTTTCGAAGGCGCTAATATAGTTTAGGATCTTTAACAACTAAATCGGATTTAATCTATATCTAACTATTAGAGAAAACTTGTTAGTTACCTAGTTCCGAATCTCTAGTAATAAATGCGCTATAAACGATTATTATCTAAATACTATCTAGATAAATGCTATCTAGATAAATGCTATCTAGATAAATGCTATCTAGATAAATGCTATCTAGATATTAGTAAAAGATTTTATCTTTTAGATACTATATAATATAGATATAGGTCTTAGTTAAAGGAACCTAGAGTAAAGACTCTATTAACTAATAGGTTAGACCCTAGTCTTTTCTAGTAGCCCTTATAATCGATCGCTTAAAGTATATTATATAATAAACGCATACTCTTTAAATATACTTATACTAAGAGAGGTGTTAGAACTAATTCTCTAGATAATAGCTAAGGCTTATCTAATTATTAATCGATTATATAGTATTTAATAAAAAAGTACTTAATAGAGGCCTAATTTATACCTATGTCTATTACTATAGTAATAAGGCCTATCCTCTAGATATGCTTCTATTTTAGAGACTTATTTGTAGCCTTTTCTACCTTTATAGAGAGTCGCTTAAAGACCTACTAGTAGAAAGCCTATATCTCGCTATAAACGTAGACCTAGGTAAGTATAATATCTATTAATTAAATAAGATTCGGATCTAGAAGCTAGTCTCGTTCTTTAACTTACTTATATTCTAATTAGTATTAAACTTTATAAAGAGTATCTTGTTTAGCTCCTTCTATCGAACCTATTTAAATAATATATTCACCTTAAAGTAGATAAGGATATAGAAGAACTCTACTTATATCTTAAAGAAGTAGATAACTATAATATTGTCGAAGCTATACTAGGCGCCCTAGATATATTACTAAATAGATATTAACTAAATGCCGCTTAAATAGTAAGTCTTATATACCTTATCTTATATTAGTTTCTCCTACTTCTCTTACTTAAATAGCACTCTATTTATTTAAATTCTATTAGGGTATCGAAGTAGCTTCGCCCTAATAATATCGACTTTAATACGACCTTTATTTACGAGCGCTAGGCTAAGCTCTACGAATAAAGATACTCCTTAATTATAGAGCTAGGCCTAGGTAATAGCGCTATTCTCAAATAATACTACTCTAAATTAGATTTAAATTATAACTTAATACTAATAGTTACTAACTATTAAGTCTTATTAGAGGTAAGAGTAAATAAGGCGCTATAGCTCTTTAAGGATAGAGGTAGTAACCTTTATTAGTCGAGGTAGTAAATATCGATATTTACTATATAATATCTAGAGAACAAATTATAAGAAGACCTCGTATATATTTAGAGACTATATAAATAAGGTAGAGTTATAGTAGAGATAATAGACTACTATCTATACAGATTAGTAATCTTAGAGAAGGAAGAGAGATTCCTCCCTATAAGAGGAACCCTCTCTTATCGAAGAACCTCCCTTCTCTTAGACTTCTCTCTAGCCCCTTTTATACTAGAAGTAGGTCTAACGGAGAATATAATTTCTTTCGACTACCTATAGTCTAAAGGAGGTAGAGGATAGGAGCCTATATCTTAAGGCTATAGGTAGACCGCCTATAGTATAGTAGAGTCCTTCTTTATATCGAACTACCTATAGACTATAGGTAGTATATATATATATATTGACCTCTTATAGACTACCTATAGTATAGGCCTAAAGGACTCTCTAAGCCTAAGTCTTATAGGCGCCTTCTTCCTACGCTAATATTCTAATAGTAAGATATTATAACTTATATTACGTGTCTTGTTCTATATACTATTATAAATGTAGAATAGAACTTTATAGAAGGTCTACTATAGTAACTAGCCTAAATAGGTAGTTACGCGTTATTATAGTAACGTTCTAGCGCTAAATTACTAGCGTTAATATTAGATTTTTCTCTTTAGTTAATTGCTAACTATTTTTTTACTAAGTACTCTCCTTTATAATCTTCTTTATTAAAGTCCTATAGCCGCGTATAGTCTATAATCGACTTCCTTACCTATATATCTCCTTCGATTAAGATACTAGACTTTTATAGTAGCGGTACTACTATTATTAGTACGCGTACTACTAATATTAGTACTAATAAGACATACTACTTCTATACTATAGCCTTATAGAATAATGTACCTATTCTCTTTATCTTCTATATAATATATACTAAGAGCGTCGCTATTAGCCGCGTATATAAGAAGCCTAATAACTACGCCTATAGCTACTATACTAAAGGTAAGAAAGGGTTCTATAAGATTATAAGTTATCTACTTATAGTCTTAACTACCTATAGTCTATAGATAGTTACTAATTGTTCTAGATCTTCCTTCTACTCTAAGGCCGACTTAATAAGGTCTATAATAAGCGCGTCGCCTATATTAAGCTCTATAAGTAGCGTAGCGTCGATATTAGTAATATAGATATAGTTCGTAATAATAAAGCTATACTAAAGGCTACTATTAAGCTTTACTACGCGTAGCTAACTCTTAACTAAGTAATAGCTATTTATAAGTAGGACCTTAAGCGTAAGAATAAGTACTACCTACGCCTAGATTACTATCTACGTACTAATAAGGAGTACTACTATATTAAGAATAAGAAGAGGCGCTATAAGTAGAGTACTAACGTCGAGCTAACCCCTATTATAATATAGATAACAAGTAATATAGCTATAAGTAGACTATCTATAGTATAATATATATTTCTTTTACTAATAGTCTATTATAAGATATAGGTAATATTTAATCTACTACTTCTTATAGATGCGCTCTACTAGTAGCTAATACTTCTTCTAGTTATCTTTCCTATATAAGGATCTCTAGTAGTTCTTATCCTCGCCTATATTATTACTCTAGTAGCGGCTATAAGTATAACCTAGTTATACTTATATAAGACTCGGGCTAAGGAGGTCCTTTAGGTCTATACTATAGGTAGTCTATAAGGGGTTAATATATATATATACTACCTATAGTCTGCTAGCAGTTTGGCTAAAGGAAGGGTCTTACTATACTAGAGGTAGTCCGCTAGTAGCCCTAAGAGGTAGTTTTCTACCCCTTACTTCCTATAGACTATAGGCAGTTAAAAAGGAATTAGATTCTCTATTAGACCTACTTCTAGTTAGATAAGAGTCGAAGAGAAGGGAGATTCTTCTATAAGAGAGGGTTTCTCTCGAGAGGAGGGATCTCTTCCTTCTCTAAGATTACTAATCTATATAGATAGAGGTCTATTATCTCCGCTATAACCTCTACCTTGTTTATATAGTCCCTATATATATATAAGACCTTATTATAGAGTAATCTTCCTATCTATTTCGAGGTAGTAGCTCTAATAGCTCCCCTTACTTAATCTTAGCCTTCGCCTATAGGTCTAGAAGGATAAGGTCCTACTAGTCTATTAAGGTAGAGAGGATTTGTTAAAGAGATTAAGGGAGAAGACGAGTAGGTATACAACTAACTACTTAGTTAGTAAAGTTAGCCTAAAGAAGGCGATAAGTAATAAGAAGGTAGAGAGGAGATAGGAGGCCTTAATTAAGGAGACGCTAAGGAATTAGTCCGCGGATAGGTTCGTACGCTTTAGGATCGTAGGTAGGAACTCTAGCTCTAAGCTAATATTACTCGCCTATAGGTTAAGTTATAGGACTACTATAGCTAGAAGCAGACTACTAATAGACTACTAATAGGTAGATACTCCTTAGCGAAGCGGACTATTAAGGAGCTACCTAATTATAGAAGGAAGAATTTTAAGTAGTTAGAAGACTT